>PVJD01007386.1:0-85335 GCA_004026545.1 Mormoops blainvillei
TATGTAACTGCACATTTAAAATAAGTATAAGAAAAAGAATAAAAACAAAAACTAAAAAGATAAAATAAGTATAAGAAAACCCTTTTCAACTACCAAGACTGTACAGGTTAGAAAAACTGGGATTGCTCCTCACCCAAGAATGTCCTTAAAGTGCTTCTAGCTTCTGTATGAAGTTGAACTTCCTTAGTCTCCTAATTCTTGCCCCTTCAATCATCATGGCAGCTTACTTGACCAGATGTTCTAACCTTTCTGATGCTACCTTGTCCAGTGACCTTTGATACAATCCCTAGAGATGATAAGATCTGCCTCTGTACAAACTCTCCTTTTTGTGCAATTAAACAAAAACAACAAAAAAACTTGCCCTGGCCAGGTGGCTCAGTTACTTGGAGTGTCATCCTGTACACCAAAAGGTGGTGGGTTCGATCCTGGTCAGGGCATATGCCTGGGTTGAGGGTTGTATCCCTATTCAGAGTGCATGTGGGAGGCAATCAATCAATGTCAATCAATCTCTCTCTCTCTCTCTCTCTCTCTCTCTCTCTCTCTCTCTCTCTCGGATCAATGGGCATATCCTTGGATGAAGACTAAAAGAAAAAAACTTTTACATGTAATCCTTAACTTGGTTTATAAATACAAAAGTGAATGTTGATGTTCATGAATTTCTTCTAACAGGGACTATGGAGTTGCTTCACATTAGGCAGGGAGTATTTCCATCTACTCTGAGGGACACACAATCCTTGCACTATATGAGCAGCACCAAGGTTAAAACAAAATACACGGTCCCAAAATAAAAATGTTTCTGATGTTTGGTAAACATATCCCACAGTATCTATGAAACCTAAAGGTACATGGGGATCTAGATACATGGTTTTTGATCCAAAATGACATCGTTTTTCCAAGTTTTTCCAACATCATGTAGCATGCTCCCTCTTGGTACATGCTCTCCTCAGATTTCTCCTCCCTGAGTCCTCTAGAGCTCCTTGTATGCCACTGTCTTAGGACACATCACTTTCTAGAATGTGTCCTCACCATTCAAACCCTTCTCAGTCTCCCCAGCTGGAGCATGGGCACAAGGCCACAATCCAGACTCATTATTCCTCTTCCTCAGCACCTAGCACAGAGGAGAAGCTCAAAAAGCATCTGCTGAGGAGAATCACAGCCCTTCCTCAAAGATGACCTTGGCTCACATTATCGCAAGAGCAGCAATGACCCAGCTGGATGTCCGCAGTGGTGCTCATGCACAATGCTTACTCCACTGGTGACTGGCATTTAGGACAACTTGTTTGGTACAATTCTGACCTCAAGGAAGATCCTATGACAAAATTTGTCACTTGAAACCATTACGAAGCAATCAATAGCAATGATGCAAACTTTAGAGCCCACCTAGTTACATAAATTTGGGTTTGGTTTAGTTTACTAACCCAATTCTATATAACCTCATTGCAGGTAAGATCTTATTAGTAAAAGGAAAATATAAGAGATTCAATTTGTGATTACTAACAAAATATAAAACATATTTATTGGAGGTGCTCTCAAATCATGGTCACATGTGTTCTTTCTCTTCTTTGCAGCTTATAAGCATCACTCATAGCAAGCTTGTTTCAGTCTGTCACCCAAGGCCCTCTACAATATTACACAACTTACCTTTTCAGCTGCACCACTGTTTATATCTTCTGAATTCCAGGAAGTACTCGCCATTACACAGACACACACACTCTTCATTCCCCCCAATCCAGCCTTTGCTTGTGAGTCTTCCTGCCTGGAATATCCTTCCCCATACCTTTACCAATTGAAGCCATCCATATCTATCCTTCAAGGCACATTCAAAAAAGCACCTTCTTCAAGAAGGCTTTTCTGATCCTTTTTCCTGTAACCCCGATGGCATCTTCCCTACTTGACACTGTATGAAAATCATGCATTGTCAGTCTCTCCCCTCAGTGCAGGAAACAGAGTTAGTTCCTCTCTGCAACACATGGCTGTATGAACTTAACCTATAAAACTGTGAGGAATAAATCACATTCAGCTTGTTGAGCATTGTTGACAAGTGTTTGCTCTTTTTCCAAAGACCCCGGGAGTCATTTGGGGGGAGGGGAATGATGCAAGACATGGAAAAAAGATGTAAGAAAAATGTAGGAGAGAGGACTTATTATGTAGACAGCCATCCCTGTTTACATAAAGGTATATAAGTGAACCACTTAAAGAGATCTAGTGACTCAATTAAAAATCTGACAGGTAAGTTTTCACTGTCTTCAGTTCATTTTCAGTTTAAAATATTGAGAGCCAACTGGAGAAACAAAGAAAATTATACTGGAAGATTCACATACATAAACTCACAGAAATACTAAGTATACTAAATTTTAGTAATGAATCCAAACATATTACAGATTATATTATAGTATTTTAGGCCACTCTTAGTCCGTATTTATTAAGGTTCACTCTACAGCAGGTCCTCAAATAATGTCATTTAGTTCAACATCATTTCGTTGAAATGTGACTCTTGTTTTATCAATTAGTCTAAAGTAAAATTGGTTTTGTTATATTTTATTTCACTTCAAGTCACGGTACCTATTGATGATGTTAAGTGAAGACTTAATTGTACTTGACTACACTGGAAGTTACCAAAGGACAAAAATTCTGTTTTCAGGACACCAAGTCTTACATGTCTGATTTTTAGGCAAATCAAGGTCTCTACAGTGATTTCAAGTGCTTCCATTTGTTTATTCAGTATTCACATCCCAAAGAGTTATCTACTATGGGCAAGGCACTGTGCTAGCTGTTTTGATTGCTGCTGTTGTTGTTGTCGTCAGCTTTGTTGGGCCTTAATTAAGATAAAAGAACTATGGAGAAATAATAATTTCTAAGATGAGTTACATAACTGTCAAAAATTCTTTAAAAATTGAGGGGTTGGAATGTTGAGAAGTGTAAGAGTCAAATGGGAAAATCGATGTGGTCAGGCACACTGGGTTCTATTTAAATTGTGTGATAGCTGGACACTACTGCAAATTTCTGAGAAGGGACTAATAAGATCAGACCAGTTTTGAGAGAGGTGATGCAACGACTTCAAGCAGATAGGCTGAGGAAAAGCTTGAATTTAGAAAGTAGTTATTGCAGAAAGAAGAAAAGAAAGTTTAAAGAGAAGGTGGATATCAGATATGCTATGAAGAAAACCACCTAATATGAGAAGGGACAATGAGTAAGAGGTCGATGTGATACTGTTATGAGCATGGGGACAGTCAGGGCTGAAGTGGCTGAGGATCAAAATACCAGAGATATTCTTTACTAAAGGAAAACTGGGTCATGGAAGAGTTTGAAAAAAAAAATCCACCAACATTGGCTTCAATAAAACTTTAAGGAAAATCCACCTTATATTTGACAAGAATTATCAGTTTTACCACAAAGACATGACAGATAGTTGGACAGGTGTCTTGGAGATCTCTTCCACCTTGAAGAGTCCATAATTCTGTAAGACACGGATGCAAAGGATATATGAAATTCAACTAATTGATAGAATACCTATGGGACTGGCCTGAGGAGACGATAAAACCTTGGAAACACTCAATTAGAAGAACAGAGGGGGAAAAGCAGCAGCAAGGACAGGGAAGAGAGCCAAAGCAAGTGAGCAGATGAGCACAGAAGAGCAGCTTCTCCACTCCAGGCAAAAATAAGGAAGCCCAGCATCAGAAATGAAACTGTGAGAGAGCCTGGAATGACAAATAAGGGTGTGATATATTTTGCATGTCAAAGAACAATTTCAGCCCTCCTGAACTCTATGCCACTTCAATCTGTTCCATTTGAGGAATAATTTGTTCTTTATCAATAATCTTAAGTGCAAGAAACTTTTGCCAGTGTTCAAATTATTAGCAATGGCATTTACAAAACCATTTCATTCCACTTTTCCTCCTAGAAACACCTAGCCTGGTCTATCTCCCTCTCAGCCCTGCACAAAGTCTATCTACCCAGAAAGGCTTAGCTGGCCACTGTGAGTGTGTAGTGGGTAGGTATTCTGGACAAAGAGGGATTTGCATAAAGGTGGCTGGCTAAGTACAGGCCCTATTTGAGGCTGTATAGTGTTGAAAGGGTCATTCTCCAACCTGGCAGTGTAATCTTAATGGAGAGCTTTTGTCCTGGAGGCTGTGGTGGGCTGCTTTATTCAGCTAACAATGCACAGTAAAAGAATGAATGAATCACCTCCTTTTGGTAAAGCTCAGGCAGCTGGCAGCCCACAAGCCTGAACAAATAAGAGGCAGAGCAACTGTCAGCCTTAGACCCAAAAGGTGCTCAGCAACGGAGTGCCCAGGGTTAGTGCTCCTGGCTGCATGCTGGGTGTTCACCACTTAAGACAAAGGTCCCAGAGCCCAACCTCCACATAGGAAAGGAGCTGTGGGAGTTGGGAGTTCCCACAAAGTCCAAAGCTGTTCTCTGCAATACTCCTATAGAGATCAAAAACCTTTCATCACTATGTCGAACTCTATCATCATTTCCCTTTAGAATGCTGGGAAAGAAAGAGCCAGTCTTCTTGTTTCTTTTGCAATTTCATTTTTTAAAACATTTATTTTCATTTTCCTATTTTTGAGTGTTAAATTTACAAAACAGAACAGAGAAACAATGCCAACTTTATTGTACCACTCCTTTCCAGTCTTTTTTAATGTAACTGTGAAAACTCTGTAAAAACAGTTTGTGTGTAGGGCAAGTCTAACTGATTCCTATTTTTCAACTGAGGAACAAGCCCTTTCAAAATTAGATGGTTTCTTCTAACTTATTTTTAACCCCCTTGCCTTCAGACAATTCCTCACTTACCCCCCAGTTCACTTGAATCCTATTCCACTATTTCATATACCATAGGCTGCTTTATCCCAAACAGCAGGGAAATTCTCTCCCAGAATCTATTGAATATTGTAAAGGGGGCCATGTCCACTAATAAAAACCCATATGTAACAAAATTTAAGATCAATATATAAATTATGTGCCAATATCACATGAAAGATAAAAAAACAGATACCACTTTAGTAAAGATTCTCAATGTATTAGCCACACAGTTCTCAAATTAGAAATAGGGGCCAAAGAAAACTTCCATTCCCTAAATGAGACTGTGGACCTCCTCACTTAAAATGATCTCCCTAGTTGTTGCTGACTCTTGGCTGTACTGATGCCAGACCCTGTCCTAGCACCCCTCCAGCCCCTCTCCTACACACTCCCTTTTCTCAATGCTTAGAGTTAAGACAGGCCTACATTAAAGCAAGGTTCCTCAAATGCACTTGCTCAATACACTTTAGATACCTTCTGTGATCACATATGTTGGCACTTTACACAAAATACTCTAGCTTGTTTCTTGCGGAATGCATAGAAAAGTGAAACAGCTCTCACTGACAGTTTCCTGATTCTTCATGGTGATTGACTGTGTTTGTGAATTTCACCTCAACCTACAATCATTTTGTGCAAACAGACCTTTCAATTTCCCAGTCAAATTCCTGCCTGTTACTTCAAAGTTTTCTCATTTCAAAGTGCTGTGTGGCCCATGCCATATAGCACAGCTCACACCTGGGTTTCTTCAGAGACACAGCCTACAGTCCTCCACTCTACCAGCTGAGCTATCAAAGGGCGCCCACCTGGGCTTCTTGAGAAAATCATCAAACAGCTGATATTAGAGAAGGCAAAACAGTAAATAACAACCTTTACTAAGCCCTGTCTGCACAGTTACTCAGGGGGTGTTTCAAAGTGGTCTTGGACCAGCCAAAGGAAAACAGTGAAACTCTCACAACTTATTGCCTCTAAAAAGGGGTATACATATTGCTCTCTATGAGGAAACAACTGCCTTATGAGTTCATTCTCCCAAAAGGAAGACCTGAAGTTAGAGGCTAGCAAACCAAAAAATATATACTAACTTTAATCCAGACTTTAAAAATTATTCATTCAGTGTCTTAACTAGTGGAGGTTGCAAAACTAATGGAAATCAACAATGTTCTTTTTTTTCATGCATTTAGTTGCCATCTTTTATTTTTTTATGGTTCGGTGTTCAAATCTTTTGCCCATATTTTTATTTTTTTTTTTTTACTTTTTTGGTATTATTTTGAGTATGTTATTACAGTTGTCCCGTTTTCCCCCCTCTATCCCCTCCACCCTGCACCCCATTTCATCATCCCCACACCTCTTAGTCCATGGGGAAAGGGAGGGGAAGGGTCATCCAGAAACATGCATAAAGGACTGTCAGCAAAGCCAATTGGGGGAAGGACTGAGGGTGGGAGGTGGGTGTGGGTGGGGCTGGGAAAAGTGTTGATGGGAAAATATTGACAAAAACAAACAAAAAACAAAGTGGTCAGGGGGAGGGCTAGGAATAGTGTGGGAAATTAAGAAGTCAAAGGAAATCAACAATGTTCTTGAAGGCAAAATGCGTGGGATCCAGTCCTAGCTCTGCACTAGCAGTGTAACCTGGTCTCTCTGAGCACCTGTAAAATGGTGCTAATCCCTGACCTCCCCACTGCATAAAGTTACTCTCAGGATGATCATGTGACATAAGGGGGAGCTTTGATGGAAAGTCTTAAGGCACACTGCATATATTTGGTGAGTATCTCAAATAAGGTTCAGCTTAACCTTGGATGTTAACATTCACATTAACAAGGAGAAATCAATGGGATAACACACTGGGAGTTCAACACCTCTTAGAAGGCTTTCTCCTGAAAAACAATAGCATTCATGAATTCAACAAATACTGTAACAAATAAAGCATTGTGAAAAATTAAAAACAAAAAAGGAAATATCTTGGAACACTGTGTGTTTATATATACTATGGTTAAATACATATATTATGGTTAAATAACAATGCAGAGAGAACACTAATTAAATACATCAATTTATGCTTTAATTTTCAAAGCTAAATGTTAGTTTGATGGCATAATATCTAGTATGTCTTGATCTCAGGTATTAGTATATAAAAGATCTGACTGCCCTTAACTCCCTGCCCTCCCAGAGGTATAGCTTGTACATTTAAATACGGGGTATATTTATTAGGGGTCATGAACAAACTATAATCAAAGAACAACCTGTTACTTAATGTGCTTAATTGTTAGAAATAGAATCAGAAGAAAAACTCATCGACCTCCAAAACATCCTCTCCTACTGAGACATTAGCTAGACTCAGGTCAGAGCACATACTCCATAAGTATGGATTAAATAACAAGAACAATATTCTATTTCTCATAAATAGCATTTATCAGTTGATTTAATATATTATGCAGTGTTTGGGAAAGCCTTACAGAGATCTTAAGCTCTTGAAAAAGGGCAAAGTGAAAAAGTAAAGTTTATTTTCAGAGTGTAAACTGGGAGGCCTACTTCAAAGACAGTTTATTTGCTCTATTTAGAAAATTGACAGTCGTTTGGCTCCTGTCTTTCCAGAGGCTGATATTCTAGGATCACTACCCTAAAAACTCAGTGGGGGCCTTTGTCACACACAACTTGTACCTATACAAGACATAGACTAAGACTAAGTGACATGGGTATGACAGGAGCGGCTTTTTATGGCTACAGTAGGTAGGTGTGACTCACTTCCACCACGCCCACACCTACCAGAGCCATAAAGGGGTACACCAAAAGTCCACAGAAGCCTTTAACAAAGGGAAACCTCCACAACTCTGGGTCTTTAGTTTCAACACAGTTTTCTCCCTTGAGCTCTGGCCTTGGCTGCATATCCACTAGTTTCCTAGATGCCCCACCTCACCCTCGGGTTCAAAATGAAACTTGCCCAATCAGCTCATGCTTCTTTTGGTGCCACAATCTCAGTGCGTGGTACTAGTCATACAAGTCAGAAAGCTGCAGGGTCATTCTTAGCAGCTCCCCCCCTCTCTCTCCTTCATTGTCCCCCAAATGCAATCATCCCAGCAAGTCCTGATGAGTCTACCTCCCATCAGATGTGGGACCTGGAATCACATTCTTTCTTAAAACCCTGCCATGGCTCCCTACTGTCCAAGAAATGAAAGGCACCCCCCAATATGCCCCATCCACCAGATTCTGGCTCCCTACCCCTCCTCCCACAAAGGCTTCAGAGGACTAGCCATCCTCCAATGATCACCTCCTGCTTTGGCAACCACCGTGCTTCTTTGCTCCTCTTTGCTTTTGTTCATACATGCCCTTCCCTCTGCCTTCTCCTTCTAGGTATACAGAACTCATCCTTCAATGTCCCAGAAAAATCTTCCTTTTTAAGAAAGATGTGTTGAGGCCCATCCCCCAGGATAAGTCAGTTTCTTCCTCCTCTGCACTACCAAGGATACAGAGTCACACATTCAAGAACAATGTAAGCACTCTGGGATATAACTGTTTCTAAATCTTTCTGCTCCTTTAGTTTTTAGGCTCCCTGAAAGCAGTACATGTGCTTTATTTCCACAGGCTTTTTCCAAAACCCCAGCTCCAAAAGCCCCTATAACAATGGGAATATGTGTTGAATGAAATTTGAGTAGAGGCTAAAAGAAGAAGAATTAAACTATATTTTCATCACAATTTTTTTTTGTTTTATCACCATTAACCAACTGTTTTACCCACAACCATAATTATCAAATGAACCTACATTTCAGTTAATTTAAGAGCAGCAGGAGGATTTTAGTCCCTCCCATTCTTATCACTAAAGAATCTGAGTACTTATGAATTGGCTGGCAAACAAATTTGTACACAATGGTCCTGGTTTGGTGGGGCAGGAAGGAGTAAGGACAGTCCCCACACCTGCTCTTGGCAGATGGAAGAAGGGTCTAGTTCCTTTCCCTCCCCTCAAGTGCCAGACCTACCAGAGCTGGCCACGCTCAGAGGCAGAGATATCTCTGTGTAATGACCAAATGATGCGGGGGGCAGAGGTGAAGGTGAGGGTTCCCTAAAGGCCTTTCCAACTGTTTGGCCTAAGTACTTTAAAAATCATGACTCAAATGTTTTCCACCTATTGCCTGGAGTTTAATGGAAAGAATCATCCCTCTTTTGCTGCCTCAGTGTGGTTTCACCTCAAGGCTTTTCTTCTAGAATAGGTGGAGGAATAAGCAAAACAAATTTATATAGTTCAGATATAACTGAAGTATTTTCTACAGAAAGCACTGCAGGTGGTAGTATTTATTTTTGAATGTGATCATTGTTTATGCCTTCTGGAATAATTAAAATAAACTGGCTAGCCATTTGGTGGCAGGATTGCTTAATTTTATAAGATAGGAGGAATTTATGATTACTCAGGAAATTACAATTTCATCTTTTGTACAGCTGCAGCCCTGGCTGAGAAAAGCACTCTGCTAAGAGGTTTCTTCCATCGTCTGGGACAGGATTTCAGCTTAAAAAATCTCTCTCGGCCATAATATTCAAAGTCAAGCAAGTAACTTCAAAAAAAGGGAGAATAAGTGCTGATCAAAACAAGAGTTCATTCCATTAAGAGCAGCAAGAAGAAATTTATTACCATGCTATTTTAGTTATCTATGAAGATGTATCATACATGAAAACCTTTCTCGGTACTGTTTTTTAATTAAATTTTTAATTAAATTTATTGGGGTGATATTAATAATATTATACAGGTTTCGAGTGTACATTTGTATGATACATGATCTGTACATTGCACTGTGTGCCTACCACCCGAGGTCAAATAATCTCCCATTACCATATATTTGGCTGCCTTTACACCTCACTATCCCCCCCCCCGCTTCCCTCTCTTAACCTCCATACTGTTGCCTGCGTCTATGAGTTTCAGTTTTATATCCCACATATGAGTGAAATCATATGGTTCTTAGCTTTTTCTGACTTATTTCACTTAGCATAATATGTCAAGGTCCATCCACGTTGTCACAAATGGCAGTATTTAATATTTTCTTGTGGTCGAGTAGTATTTCATTATATGTATGTATCACATCTTCTTTACCCAATCATCTACAGAAGGGCACTTTGGTTGTCTCCATGTCTTGGCCACTGTGAATAATGCTGCAATGAACATAGCAGTGCATATATTTTTGCAATTTTTTTTCAAATTTTCAGGTAGATACACAAAAGAAGGGATTGCTGGGTTTTATGACAACTCTATTCTTAATTTTTTGAGAAACATCCATGCTGTTTTCCATAGTGGCTATGCCAGTTTAAAGATGGATTTTCCTGTCAGGAATAGCAACATTTACAAGGCAAGGGTCCAAAAAAAGAATCATTTAGTAATAAAATAACCAGCCAAGATGAGAAAAGCCAAGCGTCCCTCCCTGAGTCATCGAAGCCCACTATGTCTTTATCCACTATCCAAGGTGCCCTGTCAGAGGAAGCCACACCTCAAGTCACTGAGTTATACAAGCAAAGGTCCATCTTCATTTTAATTTGTTTACACAGGTAATAACCCTAGTTGCCTAAGCCAGAACCCTGGATGATTCACTGACCTGCTTGCTCACACTGCCCTCCTACTATCAGGCCAATAGAACTTTGCAGTTCCTCATCGGCCATCTTAAATTTAAAAAGGAAAAAGTCCACTCTTTTGAAGGGACAATTAATACATAAAAAGTTAATCATCTTACTTGTTTTTGTTTAAAGAAGTAAGCTGAAAAATAATAATGCAGAATTTCTCTAATTGGTATAATGAAAAGTATTCTTGCTTTCAGATTCCTTCTTCATGTGTGCGGTCAAAGAAATTAGTGATATACTACTGTTGAATAAGCCCCAGAAAAATGGCAGAAAAACTACACAGACCTTGACCCCTCCGTTCTCTCTCTCTTTGCAGGCCTTGCCAGATTTTACAGCTGTCTATTCTCTTCTCTTTCACGTTTTGCTTCCACTGGAGAAAGAGCAAACTTCCTTGATGTTTAAACAATCTCCTACTTTGTTGACAACCTCTGAATCACTTAGCACCTAAGTGAATTGTGCTCCCTTAGTTTGCTAGCCACTAATCACATCACCACCACAGGCCACAGAGGCATCTAGGCATTCGTGTTTTGACTTTTGATTGTAAACACACAATGTAATATACATATGATATATTATAGAATTATACACTTGAAACCTATGTAATTTTATTAGCTAATGTCACCCCAATAAATTTAATTAAAAAAATTTATCCTGGAGCATTTTTGAATATTCGAGAACTGACCACATTTCACAGTTATTTTTTTTTCTTTTGGATATTTCCATTTTCAAATCCCTAGCATATGGCTTCATGGTAGTACTTTCAGAATTATCAATTATTGTACTATTTTGAAACAGAATTTGAATTTATAGAATAAAACCAGAAGATGTTGCCAATAAGAAAGTAAAATTAAGGACCACTGGTAAAATAATTCATTAAATTTTTCTAGCTATGAATTGAGTTCATCTGGTGCCATTATTAAATAAGCACTCTATATCTCAACTTCATAAAAGAGTTAAAATCCACAGCTGCCCTCCCCCAACCAGGTCCAGAACATTGGTTCATTCTTTCTTTTTTTCTCCTTTATTTTTTATTCTTTACACTATTACAATTGTCCCCACTTTTTACCCACCTCCAACCAGCTCCCGCCCCCGACTCAGGCTAGCAGCACACTGTCATCAGTGTCCATCCAACACTCATGTATGTTCTTTGGCTAATCCCTTCACCTTCTTTCTCCCAGTCCCCCCTCCACCCTCCCTTCTTTCACTGACAGAAAAATAAGAACTTAACAAATTCCTTCCCTCTCTCACCCCATTTGGATATATTCCTCAAAGAAAGAATTGTTTGACAAATATAAATTTAAATACAATAAAACTATTTAACATAAATTGTTATACCAACCACAAAAGCTTTTCCTCAAACTCTCAGATACACTTCCCAACCACCAATGTCTTACCCTTTTAAAACAAAATGAAATAAAGTAAAATAAAATAAGAGCCCACCTCAAGTGGATCTTTTGAAAATCTGCCCTTGCAACATGGCCTTTAAAACTGAAAAATCTGTGAACTCACAGTTCCAACTGCTAGGTCTACAAATGTCACGTAAATTTGCTGCTTAAAATGGCTGTCCACCAGTCTGCATAGAATAAGCTCTGCTACTTGCTCATTTCCTTCAAAAATATGTTTTTGAGGTTTAGGCTGGTACTAAAAACTTACTCAAAATTTCCAAAGAGCCAAAGGGCGTGTCTTGCAATGCCACCTGTGATGGTGACCAAACAGCGTGCTTCTCACTGGACATTGTGGTGCATTCCGCAGTCCTTCAAACCAAATCTCCCTCCGGAGTGCTCAGAAAGACCAAGGGCCCAGGAAACACCTCTCTAAGGGGGTACGGTAGGCACTTCACTTGCAGCAAGGGGCAAAATGACTCCACACACCACCCAGGGCCTTTTACCTCAGAGAAGTCTTCATCCGTTGTTGCCCAGTCCAACTGCTGTCACCCTTTTGGAAGGTCCACTGTGAGCAGAGGACCTCGAGTCAGGTTTAGAGGGGCTAGTATGGGTGAGGGGAAGGCTTTGAAGCACCTCCTTGGCCCCGAGTCTTCACTGAAAGCCCTGGAGGGTTTAAGACAAAGAGTTGTTTCTTACTCCTCAAACAAATTGTCAAGGGATGAAGCTTCCAACGGCATAAATGAGCCCTTCAGCCTAGGCTCTGAGCTATTGCGGCACTCCGAGACCACTTCCGGTATTGAGATGGAGTCTTCCTTGCAGCCCTTAGTTGGGTGAGTCACAACGTCCCAGGCTGCCTACCAATCTCCGTAGAATAACCTCTGTTACTTGCTCATTTCCTTCAAAAATCTGTTTTGGAGGTTTAGGCTGATACTAAAAACTTTCTCAAAATTTCTAAAAAAAAGGCAGCTTCCTGGACCCCCCGGGACACTAGCTGAGCAGTACCTTATGAGAGTTGTGGAGCCAGAAGATGAGGTCTTTTGAGTCCAGTCTCGGCTCCGTTGTGAAACTAAAGAAGCTCAGATCTCTTCCTGTTCAAAAGGGGGGCTGTAGCCACCAGAATGGAACCAGACTCTCATCCGCAATTAAGTATCAAATTAAGTATCAAGTCCTGCTGGGTGTTAGCAGCTCAGCAACAGACTCAGTGGTGCCTGGAAACCCAGATATCAAAGGGAAGGCATCCGCAGGGTGTTCACCTTGACCCACTATCTTGTTAAGCATGGGGATCCCAACAGTAAGGCCAGTTTTCTTTAAAACTTTCCAGTATTTCCAATGTGCCCTTCACTCCTACCTTTTCCTGAAGAGACATCCACAGGAGCTTTGCAGGATTGCCCTGCATTACACCATTTATCAACTCCGCTTCTAAACACTCTCTGATAAGACAATTCCACAACCACCCTCAGCCACTCCAGAACTGAATAGTCCTCACTGTGGAATAGATTTAACTACATGTTGTTTTCTCAAGATAATTTTGCAACAAGTTAAAAAGACCTTCAATGAATTGAAAGATCTAAAACCAACCTTAATTCTGATCCAGCACTCAGTAAGAGATGAACAAGTAAGTATTAATTTAACATCATTAATATTAAACTTTATTCATAATAGTGACAACCCTTGCTCCTCAGACAAGGAGCACATGTCATATAAAGGGCTCCAAAACTTTCTATCTCCTACACCAGTGATTTTCAACCTTTTTCATCTCATGGTACACATAAACTAATTACTAAAATTCTGCGACACACAAAAAAAGTATTTTTTGCCAATCTGACAAAAAATAGGCATAATTTTGACAGGTTGGCTATTGCTGTGTTGCAATACTCGTGTTCTGCAAGATTACAGAACACCAATGTGCCTCTTGTGGCACACCAGGGTACTGCGACACCTAGATTGGAAGTTACTGTCCTACACAATCTTTCTGATTTCAAAATTAGACCACTCAATCATTCCGCAATATGTACGTGTATCAAAACAGGATATCATGCACCTTAAATCAGCAATTTTCAACCATTTTCATCTCTTGGCACACATATACCAATTACTAAAACCCTGCAGCACACCAAAAATATATATATTTTTGCTAATCTGAAAAAAATTGATATAATTTTGATTCATTCACACCAGATGACAATTGTGTAGGCTCTTGTCATTTTTTTTGACAGCCTAAGGGAAAAGAAGTCAGTGGCCCTGACTAAATAGTCAGATATTGCATGTTTTAAAAATTCTTGTGGCACACCAGTGCGCCATGGCACACAGGTTGAAAATCACTGCCTTAAATATATATCATTTTTATTTATCAATCACACTTCAATAAAGTTGGGGAGAAGTGGATGACTCTGAGGAATAGTCATTGGATGTATTCTTCTCTCCATACTAAAATTAAAGATAAAATTCTAAACTTTTATGGAGTTTAAAAAGAAGCTCCTAAACTCAGTTTCAGGAAGGACCCATTTTAAAACATAATGATTTTTCCTCCCCCAAAGTTCACTTTTAAATAGACCATTTGGATTTATAGCTGTATTACAGCCTTCAGGCACCACAAACTCTAATTGTTACATTTAAATGCCTCAGCATGGTATGACATCTGAAATAACCAGGAAATGATAAAGCAAAAAGTTGCTTAGTGAGGCAGTGATTTATGTAACACTTCCAAAATCCTAAAACACAATGTTGCATAATGGGCATAAAAGCCAGATCCCATCTTCCCAAACTCTCAATTTTTTCTTGTCTTTAAATCAATTCTTCCAACACCACATTACCTGCAGGGGGGTAGTGATAGCATGTATATATGTAATGCTTATCATTTGTCAAGTATATCATCAGCATTAATTAAATTTAATTAGGTAATTAGTACTGAGTTGTCAAAGACAACATTCAAGAGAGAAGGATTATTAAATTCATTGATCCTAATAATGATTAACCAAGCATCTTCGGAAACAAGGCTTGATTCACCCCCAAAATCATAGAGATTAGCGGCAGCAAGGCAGAGCAGAAAGAGCTTGGGACTTAAATATAAATGCTGGCCAGTCTTGTAGAATGTAATTAACATCTCTGTAGCCATGGTGCCCTCTAGACAATGCACCAAATACTAAATAGTACCTGCCCCCTAGATTTGGGAGGATTCAGTGGGATGATGTCTGATGCCTGCAAAGGGTCTGACACAGGACCTGGCAGGAAGGATGCCCTGGTCACTGAAGCTGTAATTACCATCAGGAACCACAATGGAATACTCAGCAGAGGCAGGGATATCTTCCAGATGTCCATACCCCTGAACACAGCAGGCAGGAGCCAAGGACTTCCACCTGAGACTATCCCGGTCCTTCTCACAGGGGAACAGGCACTCCTAGCAGAAGAAAGACAGTCATGAGTAGCCTCTACAGAAAGTCCCAAAATTCCATGGAAATTTCCAAAGGAATTCCCTGGAGGACAAAACCAAAGTGATGTAAAGTTTGACTTCTGTGTGGTTATCAAACTGACAGTTATTTGGTTAGTGCCCAAAGGAAATTTCCTTTTCATATATCTTGAGGGAAAAGAGAACACATTTGCACAAAATCAACATCAAATTACTACTGGCTTATAAAGACACCACACCCTCATCCATCTCCAGTTCATTGAGAGGCCATTCTGTGGAGCTGTGGTAATATTTCTATTTCATCTGAAACACACTGATCGACATGTAATTTTTGCATTCATTAAAATTCTCTGATTTTTCTTGGTATGATATTTAGTATATAGTGGTCTACCTTCATGAAGCATAGTCTATTTTACTTGTGGGAAAATTCAGTGATAATTATATGAAAGGAATTTGAGTGCTATTTTAATTCATTTTGAATTTCTTAAAAAATCAGTCAATGAATTCTGGAAGGATCCTCCTTTTATGCCTATACACTTTTCAGCTCTATCCATCAAGTAGGAAGTAGATGGCCTCTATTTTGTTACCTACTACAGCCTCCATTAACCTAAGAGTTCGTGCCTGAAAAAAATATGTACTTCTAGATGCCAAGCCTCTCCCATCCTTGCTCTCTGGCCAAAATCTCAGAAACAAAGTCTGGTTTTCCGGTGCTCAAAATGCCCTTTAAGTAAAATAATAACAATAACAATAATAACAACAACGACAGTAATAAACTGTGTATACAGTCCTCTCCCCAATCATGGTGCTGTTTTAGTCCATTTCACCACCATCAGCTCTAGCCTGCAACCCTGACTAGAATCATTGCTACCCACTCTTGTCCCACATAAATAGTTCTCCACCTAGCAGCCAGAGTGACCTCTAAAACTATGTACATGTTACATCATTGCCATGGTGGAAATACTGTCAGCTCCCCCCTACTACTTCTGGCTGTTGAGGAAGACCTGATCCCATTCTCCCCTCCCAATTGTAATGACTTCTCCCCTCTCCCCACAACAGAAGGTATGTGTATCTATATTATATTTTATATATAATATATAAATTTATAATATGTATAAATATATACATTTTTTTGCTATAGCTTTTACTAAATGTTTTGATGTGACAAACTGTGGAAGAACTTTGTTCTGGCATTGGAACCCAGAGGAAAAAAACTGAACTAATCCTCTATGTGAGATCATTAGCTAAAAAGGAAAAAAAATGATGTTAAAATATATTCCCAGAGAACCTAAACACCTGTACTTTCTTCTTTCTCTACTCTCAACCAAATAAGAATAAGTTTAGAACACTGAAATGACTTATGTTCTCTAAACTTCAGAGTATTAGTGAATCCCTAAAGAGTCTTTTTCTGTAGTTTCTTTGTTATTTCATTTGAGACGTGTTTTTTCATTTTTTCATTTTGGCTGCCTCCCTGTGTGTGTTTCTATGTATTCGGTAGATCTGCTACATCTTCCGGTCTTGGCAGAGTGGCTTTATATAACAGGTGCCCTGTGGGGCCCAGTGGCACAGTCTCTCTATTCACCTGAGTCAGTTGCTCCAAGGGTGACCTTCATATGGATCAAGTCTGCTTTCCTGTTGTAGTTGAGCCTTGATTGCTGTTGGCAGGTTAGTTGGTGGGACTGAGCATCAGTCTGACTGATTGTGAGGACTAGCCATGACTACAGTGAACAAGCTGTTGTCCAAGGGCTGACTCCATAGAGTGGGATTGCTTTAGCGGGGTTCTGGTACCTACACAGCTCACCCTTTGGGTGTGTCATTTGTGGTGTTAATTAGGTGGTACTCTAGTGTAGTCTGAGGCTGGCCGCCAAGTGTGTTGGTTCTGGGGCTTTTGGGGAGGGTCTACTATGCAGGTCAATGTCAGCCACTGCCTGTGTCTGACCACAGGGCCACCTGGTAGGAGCTACAAAGTGATCTGCATTTGGTAGCTGCCTGTGCTATACTTGGAGGCATCTGAGAGAGGCTATGCTGTGAACTGAGCCTGACTGCCACTAGTGCCAGTCTTGGGGCCAGTTAGCAAGAAGTACAGGGCACACCCAGGCCAGCCACTGCTTGTTTGAGGTTTGTGGATCTTTCAGAGGTTTTAGGAAAGTTCACAGTGCACAGGTCCAGCCTGGCCACTTGTGTGGATCAACTTCTAAAAGGGATTCTGACAGGCACATGAATTGGGTGGGGCAGAATCTCAAGAATCACCAGAGTGGGAGGAGAGTAGTGTTAACCAGGTTAATGTAACTACTACTTCCTAATTGAGGACACTGAAACTCATTGACTCTTGTGGGAAAATTGTCCAGGATCCAAGGGCTAGAGTGAAGTTGTGCCAAGATGTGAAACCCTGGCTGCTCCCACTTTATCATACCCACATGTATTTTGTCCCCACAAAAAATATTGCTTTGAGACAGAGTGTGAATAGTTTTGTAAAGCTCTTCCTAAATCTTCAACAAATAGAAAAATAGACTTTAAAGTATATCAATCCTTACATTAAATAAAAATAGTATAAACACCTCAATTAAAAGATAAGAATTGTCAGACTGGAGAAATTAAGCAAAGCTGAACTCTACCCAATGTCTACAGGAATTGCATTTAAACATCAAGGTGAAAGAGATTAAAAGTAAAAGGGTGAAAAACTAGATATCATGCAGATTCTAATCATAAGAAAGAAGAGTGGTTATATTAATATTGACCGAATGCAGAGCAATAATATTACCAGAGATGAAGGGTAACATTTCATAATAAAGAATAATCAATCAAGAAAACACAACAAAAACAATTCCATTTATAATTGCATTAAACAAATAAAATAATTAGAAATAAGCATAACTAAGGAGGTCCCCTTTCCTCCACACCTTACCTTAGGTATCCCTTCCATCTGGCTGATCCTGAGTAACATCCTTTTATAATAAACCAGTAATAT
Source organism: Mormoops blainvillei (assembly GCA_004026545.1). NCBI lineage: Eukaryota > Metazoa > Chordata > Mammalia > Chiroptera > Mormoopidae > Mormoops > Mormoops blainvillei. The sequence goes on from PVJD01007386.1 coordinate 18,143, forward strand.
AGTTTGCTTTTTTTTTTTTTTAATGAAGAACAGAAGTACATGCTCCTGGGGCACCTGCAGCAGGGAGCATTGAGGTTCAAGTTGACCACAGAGTCCCCTGGTTGTGTGCCATTGAAACCATCTTTTCCTCTTATTGGAATCTAAGCAGTCTCTCCCATAGGTACATGGTGTGTTCATGCCCATGAACAGCCAGGTGGTTAGGGTTCCTACCTCCCAAACTATAAACAGTTTTCCGGTAAGTTCTTGGTAAGGAAATAAATATACTAGGCACAATAATCTTCCCTTATGAACACTGCATTCCAGCCAGTTTCAGTTGGAGGTCCCTGTCCTTGGACTTGACCCCTAGTGTGGACCTCTGGATTAGACTATGGCAATGTTTTTTAACTGTCCTGGCTTTCTCTGGCCTCTTCAGACAGCAAAACAAAGGGTGGGGTGTTCCCTTTGTCAGGCAAATAGTGGACTTGATATCAGATGTTAGTTCCTCTTTGCCTCCCCAATCTAACCCAAGTCCTCCTTTCCAGCTTTATGTATCCTGTCTCCTGCAGTTGTACTGCTTTCATACTAGCCATATCACATTTCTTACTTGCCCAAGGTTTCTTGACTCAGATCCTCTCCCATGCCTCTCCTGGCTTGATGCATAGTTATGTCCACAACTGTCTGGCAGATGGCAGGGACCATAGGCATTTTCCAGCACCAGTCCCAAGTGTGATAGGAGATCAGGACATGGCAGGGTGTGGGGGGTGAATTTAATTTTGTGGTTTGATACTATCATAGGTAAGACAAATTTCTCCTCAGGGCTGCCTCAGGATCCCACTTTTTATATTTCCAAATAGCTCATATAGTTTTGCATGGCCCTAAGAGCGAGCATCTCCTTAAATTTTGTGCCCTAGCCATCTCACTTGCCTCGCCCAAGTTCCAGTCTTGTTTGTCAGTTTCTCTCTACATGAGGTCTCAAGTAAGTTGGACCATCCCAGACCTTTTTCATCTTTTTAAGCTGGTAGTTACAGACCCTAGACGGACTTTACCACACCAAGGAAAGAGCCCTTGGACCCTGCTCCTTTCTATTCTGAAACAGTTACTACTACCCAAGCAATCCTGGGGCATCTGAAACCAAAACCACTGAGAATTTTAAGATGTTTTTACAGGGGAAAATACCCTCACATTTTAAAGACTGTGAGCAAGGGGTTATTTTGCCCTCTGGTCATTTTTTTTTTTTTAGCACCTGTGTAATTTGTGGTTTTAGTTGACTTGGAAAGAAATTGCCACTTTACCATAACGACTCTAACAGTTTAAGGTGCACAGCTTGGCTCAGGCTGTGAAGTTTCAGAAACACTGAAGTGTGTAGGGCTTTAATGTCCCTCCTTTAAAACAATCAACCAAATGTTCTTCTCCCCAGAAGAGCCACCTGAGTATTCTCCATATTTTCTGTGTTATTTGTCATGAAAAGCCAGCAGACCTCATTAAGGAATACCCGAGGACTGAAATCAAGGAAATTTTTAGTAAAAGTTTGATTTTAAAAAGGTTTGTAGAATCAAAGAAAAAATAAATGGAGATATACTTTGTACCTATTCTGCACCTAATGTGTGTAGATTCTTTTTTTTTTTCATGTATTTCATTTGATTGTGATTTTACCTCTTTTTACAGAAAAGAGAAAGAGACTCAGGAAAGCTAAATAACTAGTTGAACTGGGATTCAAATCCAGGATGGATTGGATCCACCCAGCCTACCGCAATATTGTTTATTCAAGCAGTTCAGTCACCTGATTATTGTAATCTGTCAAAAACTGAGGGTTAAGAATTACCTTTTTGAAAAATTAGAAAACAAACAGTTCTTCTTGTTTTTTTTAAATGTTTTGATTCAGTTACCAGCCTTGTTGTCAGTATTCTTTGCGAATAGCTAGAGTTCCCTCTGATCTGGCTCAATCTGCCCTGGGTCAAATCATAAATTATGAGGCTAGATGATGGTAGGGAATCCCTGCTTCAACCCATCGAAATGACACTTCACACTGGTCAGAATGACCATCATAAACAAATCAACAAACAACAAGTGCGGGTGAAGATGTGGAGAAAAGGGAACTATAGTGCACTCTTGGTGGTAATGCAGACTGGTGCAGCCACTGTGGGAAACAGTATGGAATTTCCTCAGAAAACTAAAGATGGAACTACCTTTTGACCCAGCAATTCCACTGCTGGGATTCTACCCTAAGAATCCTGAAACACCAATTCAAAAGAACCTGTGCACCCCAATGTTCATAGTGGCACAATTTACAATAACCAAGTACTGGAAGCAACCTAAGTGCCCATCAGTAAATGGGTGTGTCAAAAAAACTGTGTACAATTACACAGTGGAATAGTACGCAGCAGAAAGAGCTACTACCCTTAGTGACAGCATGGATGGAACCGGAGAGCATTATACTAAGTGAAATAAGCCAGGCATTGAAAGACAGATACCATATGACCTCACTTATAAGTGGAACCTAATCAACAAAATAAACAAGCAAGCGAAATATAACCAGCAACATTGAAATGAAGAACAAACTGACAGTAAATAGAGGGGACAGGGAGAGGAGGATAACATGGGAAAGAAGGGGAAGGGTCATCAAGGAACATGTATAAAGAACACGTAGACAAAACCAAAGGGAAGTAGGATTGAGAGTGGGAGGTGGGGATGGGCAGGGAGGGGGGTGGTGGGAGGAAAATGGAGACAACTGTACCTGAGCAACAATTAAAAAAAGAAAAAAATAACAGATAATAAGAACTATTGTTGAAGCTATGCTGTAATTGGAAACTTCATACACTGCCAGTAGGAATGTAAAGTGGTGCAGCCACATTGGAAAACAGCCTGGCAGTTTCTGAAAAGGTTAAACATAGTCACCATAAGGCCCTGAAACTTCACCCCTAAGTGTATGCCTAAGAGATTTTAAAATATACGTCCACACAAAAACTGGTACAGGAATGTCATATAGAATGATACATAAAATCCAAAAAGTGGAAACAATGCAAATGTCAATCAACTGATGAATGGATAAATGAAATAGGGTATATACATATAATGGGATATTATTCAACTATAAAAATGAAGAAAGTACTAATTGATGCTACAGTATGGATGAAGCTTGAAAACATGCTAAGTGAAATAAACTGGTTATAAAAAGGCACATACTATATGATTCCACTTATGAAAGTTACCTAGACTAATCAAATTCATACACAGAAAGTAGAATGTTGGGCTAGTTGCTAGGGGTTAGAGAAAGGGGGAAATGGAAAACTGTCACTTATGAATACAAGTGTTGAGTTTTAGTTTTGCAAGATGTAAAGAGTTCTGGAGCACCTTGCAGACTCCGCCACAGACCCAGAGCTTCCTGGGCCCAGCCATGGTCAATGTCTCTATGTTCTTTGACATCATTGCCCATGGCGAGCCCTTGGGCCACGTCTCCTTAGAGCTGTTTGCAGACAAAGTTCCAAAAACAGCAGAAAACTTTTGTGCTCTGAGCACTGGAGAGAAAGGATTTGGTTATATAGTTTCCTGCTTTCAGAGAATTATTCTGGGATTTATGTGCCAGGGTGGCAACTTCACACACCACAATGGTACAGGAGGCAAGTCCATCTATTGGAAGAAATTTGATGATGAGAATTTCATCCTGAAGCACACAGATCCTGGCATCTTGTCATGGCAAATGCTCGACCCAACACAAATGGTTCCCAGTTTTTCATCTGCACTGCCAAGACTGAGTAGCTGAATGGCAAGCATGTGCTCTTCGGCCAGGTGAAGGACAGCATGGATGTTGTGACAGCCATGGAGCACTGTGGGTCCAGGAATGGCAAGACCAGCAAGAAGATCACCATTGCCAACTGTGGACAACTCTAATAAATATGACTTGTGTTTTATCTTAACCTCTAGACCATTCCTTCTGTAGCTCGGGAGATCACCCCTTCATATCCATCTGCTTAGAATGTTCTATAATCTTCGTGATCTCCCCACGGTTCATTCAGTTCTGTATTTTCCTTACCCATTCCAAGTCTAGCTGGATTACAGCATTAAGTTTATGATTATGGAATAAAAACTAAACAAAACAAAGTTCTGGAGATCAGTTGCACAATGTGAATGTACTTAACATGACTGAACTGTACACTTAAAAATAGTTAAGATAGTATATTTTATGTTATGTGTATTCATCCACAAAAATGACTTCCTTTATAATGAAATGTCTGAAATAGGTAAATCCATGGAGACAGAAAGTAGATTAATGGTTGCTAGAAGCTGGGGAAAGGAATAACGTGTAATGATGGCTAATGGTAATGATTGCTAATTCTAGAGTTATATAACAGTGATGCTTACACAAGCTTGTGAATACCCTGAAAATATTTCTGAATTATACTCTTCTAAGGGGTAAATTTTATTATACGTAAATTATATATGAATTAAAATTTTGACATGAGGAAACAAGAGTCTATGAGTGGGAGCTGGTGGGTATGACAGACATGAAAAGGAGATGAAGGACAAGAAAAATGATCATTATGAGAAGCCACGCAATGGCAATGCACTGACCTGCCCAGCCACAAACATACCATTGTATTGTAGATACAGACAATCACATGCAATAGTTGATTCAAACTAAGGGTGGGCTTCATAGCCAGAGATCAAATATTTGAATAAAAATATATACACATTCTTATGATTATTTTTAATGTGACACGAAATTACCCCCAAACACCATTTGTAACTGTGGAGAGTACGACCAATAAAATGGCATTGGTCTGATCAAGATAGCATAAAATATATAAAACAAAGTGGAGTCACTCATGTCTACCAAGATGGCTGTCACACTTTGATTCAAGAGGGAAACTACCTAAGTTAGAAAAGGCACAACTGGCAAGGAGACACACCTAAAATATCTGCACATGTGATCAGAGCAGACACGTCTGGCAGGCACAACAATCATGTACCACCCATAGGCTCCTGAGCAAATTCCCTACTTGCCATTGGGGTACCAAGACATTTATCAAGAGACCCAGAAAGGTTGATTACACCTCTTTCAAGGTATAACTGAGGCAGGCTCCAGATCACTGCTGAAATAGCCGAGCTCCACACACCAGAGGGCTGCTCCACGCCACGCTGATCTCACTTTGGCATCCACCACCAGAAGCTCTGCCCTGCTGAATGGAGGACTTTATCTGCCCTGCTGCTCACCTGGATCCAGAAATCCTTCCTTGCAAGATGCTGAAGATTCCCTTGCCCACTGTGTTATCTCCCAGATCTGTAGACTGAGGCCCTGGGACTCATGTTTGTCATTCCCCATTGGTTGCTCTGTGTGTGTTATATTTCTCTTAGATTGTTAGAGTATGAGTAGGATATTAAAGTATGTTGATGTTCTACTTTGAGTGAACCTGTATTCAATAAAATCTGAGTGAATAGTATAGTTACTGTTTGGGACTCTTGTCTATTCCTTGGTGCCGGGCTGCTCTGCAGGCAGTTAGCAAAACAGTTGCCAGACTGACTTATAGGAAAGACTACATTATGAGCTTATGCTCACGAGGGTAACGAGTCATAGTGACTACATTGAGGATACAAAGTAATAATTATAATATGAATATATGCTAATACTCTATTTGAATACAACCTGAAGGCAACTATATATCTTAACTCCATATCTTTTGAATAAGACCCATCTCATTCTCATTATTGATGTTGGATAATAGAAATCTCTGTGGACAATTAATGGGATGCTAAGGTAAAATAACAATAAGTATCATTTAGTTAAGGTATTTGAGAAAGTCTGGTTCTTACCAGATTTGTTAGAAGTACATCAAAACTCTTGATTTATAGCAGTTTATGACACAATTTCCTGGATCCTCCACTGGGTGAGGAATTGCCACAAATCTTTTAAAATGAAGAAAAGTGAGGAGATTTTTGGAAACTGAACTGAACCTTCAACTCTGCAAAGATCCCTTGGTACTCATGGTGCATTAAAGTTAATGTTCTTCAAGGTGTAGCTACTTATCACCTAAAGGTGATACCCACACTGAATCTAGCAGATGAGCCTCTTCTCAGATTCATCTTGGAAGGTTGAATTTTCTTCTTTTCTTTTTTGAGGAAAGTTATTATTTTCCTAGCACTGAATAAATGATCAAGGTGAATGCATATAGAGCTAAGCTAAAGCCATGTTAGAGATACTATCAAATTTAAGGAGACCATGGAACAGAATAGACAGTAAGAGGGAGACTCAGGCATATTTGGGATCATAGGATACAATAAAAGTGATACCATAAATTATGGGAAAGGATAGGTTATTTAATAGATGGTGTTGGGAAAATTATCTCATTCTGGGCAGAAAAATCAAAATAGGTTCCCATCTAACCCATATGAAGGTGGTTTCCAGATGGTTTCAAATGCAGTTATGAAAGGATACTATAACATCAAAAACAAACCATAAAAATATTTTTGTTTTGGAGTAGAGAAGAATTTCTTAAATAAAACTTTAAAATCAAATATATAAGGTGAAATTTAATTAATTTGAGTACATTAAAATGAAGGATTTCTGTTTAATGAAAGACACCATGGACAAAATTAAAGACAGATGGTAGGATGGGAAAAATACTTGATATCTAAAACCAAAAAAAAAAAAAAAAAGACTAATGTTTTAAAGGCATCACAAAAAAGATAGGGAGTCTAATAGAAAAATGTTCAAATGATAGGGAACAGGACATTTATAAAAGAAGAAACCTAAAGAGCAAACATATAAGAAGGTGCCCAACTCATTAATTAATGAAAATTAAAATATCTATGTGATATCACCTTACATCCATTGGCATGAAAAATTAGAAGAGTAAAGATTGCCAAGTGTTGGCAGAGCTGAGGTATTATAGGAATCCTCATACTTTGCTTTGGGAACATAAACAGGGCCAGCCATTTGGAGAATAGTCAAACAATATACAGTTAAATTAAGTGTACACAGTTGCCCAGCAAATTTGCTTTTGTGTGTGTGTGTGTGTGTGTGTGTGTGTGTGTGTGTGGAGAAGAGGTTAGGAAAAGGAGCTAAAGAAAACCGTGTAACTAGAGTAAGGATTTGGGAGTCCCAGGTATGCAATTTTGAAGGAAATACAACATCTTGTTTCTCTGTTTTTGTAGCTATTGGATGACTCCTTTTTTTTCATTTTGAGATTTTTTTATTGCTGTTCAATTACCGTTGTCCCCATTTTTCCCCATTACTCTCCCCTGCCCTACCTACCCCATAACTCCCACACTCAATCTTCTCCCCATCCAGTTATCTTTGTCCATGGGTCCTTTATACAGGTTCCTTGGCTTGACGCTTCCCCTCCCCTCTGTCAGTTTATTTTTTATTGTCATGTAGATGGCTCATTCTGATAGCAAGTCAGTCAAACCTTGGAAAACAATACGGTGGCATGTGTGATGTTGACCTTAAACAAATAGTCAGATATTTCTCCAGCAAAATTTGTTTTATTTGGGAATAACAAGGAATTGCAGTTCAGGACATGCAGTCTAATAGTGAACCATGCTCAAGTCCTGAGAAACAAAAGAGAAAACTCTGTTGTAGAGGAGAAGAGGAAGTTGAGAGAGCTGTGATAAACAAAGGGTTCTTCCTGTTGTGCTTCTCCATCAACACACAGTGCAAGAACAGCTCCTACAGACTCTTCAAACTTCAGTTTAATGAGGTTTCTATCCATTAAGCTTCAGAGTGACTATACTCTGACACAGTCATCTCCTTCCTGATCATAATCTCCAAAGGGGGGGGGGAAACTAGGCATAAAGTTACGTATTATAGTTTTATATACTATATGAATGATTCCAGGAATGAATACAGTATAGTAAAAAGAATATGCAAAATAAATAATGAAGTTATGAAGATTTTAGTAAATAAGGAAAACAAAAAGCCTGCTTCATTCAATATTGTGTTCAGGGAATTTTCAGAAAGCAGCCAAAGCTAATTTAAAAGGTTATGTCATTTCTCATACTGAATCTTCTACTTCGACATAAGAGAAACAAGAGTTAATGCACATCTTGGTTAGAGACAAGACATATGTTTGGCAATTTTTTTGTTATCTAACATTATTGTTTATGGTCAATAAATGTCATAATTAACATTAATTCAATGATATAGTTTCCAATATTTTGAATAAAATTTAACCAAAATATTTGTAAATCCTTGATTTGTAAGACTAGTCTGCAGATGATTCTTTTCTATCCTGTTACGTTTTAGACAAATCATATTCTTCGGCACAACTTGCCTGCCAAATGAGTCCAAATTTGTTTTTTAAATCTAAATATGCATTGCCTATATCTATATCTATTAGCAACTGAAAAGTAAAACCTTTACCTCTATTCATAAATTTATGCTCTCATTTCATTTATTGAATATTTATGAACTGGAGTCCTTTTCTTCCCCACTAATTTATTCATAATCATACAAATTAAGCTGGTGATTTTAATTCTCAATTCAGCATGATTCTATAAACATATATTGACTACTTACTATACACAAAGCAGCATATTTATCAGGAAAATTTCATAAGAAATATTTCTTTTGGGAGGAATTTTTTAAAATCTTTTAAAAATTGTTATTGTATTACAGTTGTCTCAGTTTCTCCCCCCTAGCCCTCCCCCACCCAACCCATTAGTAAACGAGTGGGTCAAAAAACTGTGGTACATTTACACAATGGAAAGATAGAATTCCTACCTTTTGCAACCGCATGGATTGAACTGGAGAATATTATGCTAAGTGAAATAAGCCAGTTGGTGAAAGACAAATACCATATGATCTCACATATAAGTGGAATCTAATGAACAAAATAAACTAACAAACAAAATCATCAGAAATATTTCAGCAGCAATATTTCAGAGCTATTTCCTCAGAGAAATGCATGGCTTGTTAACATTGGAATTGCTACTTTACATGTAATAGTATTTAGGTTGGGTGAGTTGATATTTGCATATTAATCAAATGAAATGCACCATTCTTCAACAGTTCCCCCCACGTCTGGCTTATAATTAAAAAAATTTTTCTATTTTTAAATTGGAGGGAGCATCATTTTTCCAGATGCTTGGAATAACTGTTGTTTTTCTGTCCACATTCTCAACTAATTTAACTCACTAATTTTACCTCCTTAATTAACACCCTCATCCATTTTATCCAGTACTGATTTTTGCTTATCTTTGACTACTTTTAATATTGATCCTCTGTTACATATATATTTACATTGCATTATCTATTTATGATTATAAATCTTCTCTAAGACTTACTTCTCCAGCCTGATGGTAATTTTGCAAGACATGGGGATCAGACCTGCTGTTTCAATTATTTATTTATTTTACTTTTGGGCATGCCTTGAGAACACAAACAGTAAACATGTATTGATTGCTTGATAACCCTGCAGTACCATCTGCAAATAAACTGTAAGAAACTGATAGGCATATTAACCCCTTAAAATTTGGGAATAGCTATAATCAGTCATCCAAAAATGAAATCAAGTCTCAGAAATCCTAACAGAGTCCAGGAGTTATCCTAAAATTTTTAAAAAATTGAATTTAAAGAATGTTTTAAAAACACAGGTACTTTTCTTATTTCTAAGTTGACCAACAACACACATAAATGTGGGAAAATTATTACCAGGAGACTGCACCAACAAAGAGATAGAAATGAAATGCAAACAGGATGCTACTTACTTGGAAATAGATAATTTTTACTTTCCTTTAGAACTGGTATTCTTGTACTGTTTTCACCTATGTCTCCTCCCTACCCACTCACTCAAATTCATGCACACACATTACTTAGAAAAGGTCATCACGAGACCTACCAAACATGAAACTTCAGTCTTTTTTTGGCACAATGTATCATAAATTCAGAATGTCTAAATTAAGAATTTGTAATGTTCGACTGTGGAGGAAAGTCATGACTGGTCAATTAAAAAAGAAAATCTCCTGGGAAGCTTACTCAGAATTTCTCCCTGAAGGAAAACGACCAAGCCCTGCCTAATGTCAGCCCCAGGGAAAGGCTTCAGAACCAGGAAGAAGGATTTACAAATTCTTAAAATTATCCTCTGTTTATACTTGAAAATTCTGAAGACTCAACAGTTCCTTTAAATTCTGCTCAATGTCTTAACCAGAGTGGTTCCATATCGAAAACCTTAAGTGAAATAGCTTCTGGTCAGAGAGTACAAACAAGTTTCAGTTATCTCAATCACTAAGAATGAGAGAATAAAGCCCACCCTGCCTGGCAAACAAGCGATTAGTTTCTAGGATTTGTGTACTAGTTGAAAATAGTTAATGAAGTTGCTAATATTCACTGCCTGTTAAGCTGATTTCCCAGCTCCACAGATACATTACAAGATGTGGAAACTCTGAGTCAGGTTGCTTCTGCACTTCTGGATCCCACAAGTAAAGAAAAAAATAATAATAATGATCTACAAGACACACAGAGAGAACATCCAATGCTAACCCGCATCTCAAAAGCCATACACTGCCCAGTGTATATAAACAACAGGGCCCTTCAAAACAGTGTCTTAACAAAAATGTTCAAGTCTTTGGGGGCTGATTTCTTGAAACCTCATGGCTTTATATTTCATGAGATGCAATAAGCTTCACCTTGCAGGATGCTTAGTTTTATCCTTTGCTCATATGAATTCACTATTTATTCACACCTAATACTTGAAAATGAGTTAATCTGCAACACTGGACTGGAGGACTAGATAATGCTCAGTGTCAGGTAAAAAAGTGGAAAATGATTCCCTTTGAATGGTTTCCTATAGTATACTTCCTTACCAATGTGGTAAAATCAGCTCTCATTTAGATGGCCCTTCTGGATAATGTTACATGGCGGTTTGTTGTCGAACATCCACATATCTCTCTTTTTTTTAAAAGATTTTATTTTTTTTAGACAGAGGGGAAGGGAGAAAGAGAGAGGGAGAGAAACATCAATGTGTGGTTGCCTCTCGTGCACCCCCTACTGGGGACCTGGCCTGCAACCCAGGCATGTGCCTCGGCTGGGGAATGCAAACTGGCACCCCTTTGGTTCACAGGCTGAAGCTCAATCCACTGATCTATACCATCCAGGGCCACATAGCTCTTTTTAACTCTGTTTATTTGAACTACTCTTAGCTGTGGTCAGTGGTGAAATGTGAAGGGCTACTTTCAGCAGATGTTTAGCTGAGAGCTGGGTAGGGACCCCTGTGTATGATGAGAGGAAGAGGCGGGGGGTTAGGGTCATAGGTAAATTGGCATCAACTTCCAAGGAGTGAAAGAAGAATCAAACCAGACACAGACCAGGGGCCAGTCCTGGGAACTGAGAAGGAAAGATGTCGTATAGGGGGTTAAAACACAGATGGAGAAGATGATGATGCAGGGACATAAGAACTGAGTAGGTGAGGGCAAGGAACAAGGAGACACTAAAACAACAACTAAGATGGCCTGAGAACAGGGCCAGACCAAGCTTGATGGTTAATTGATACCTTTTATGAGAATAAGGTACAGGAAGTAGGATATGTGTACTATTTTCCTGCTAATTATTACTCCCCAGACACTGTCAATATACATTTTAGAAACCCATCTTCTTGATCACAAAAACAATTTGAGAAGAGAATGGGCAAGGTTGAATGTACTTCCAACTTTCCATGTTATAGAACAGAAAGAGTTCACCGGGCACTAATAGAGCCAAACACTAAACACCAAGAATTGCAGTGGAGAAATACTGGCTATTTTATTATGAATGGTACTACCCAGGAGAATGGGAAACAAAAGTCCAAATGCCCTGATGTTGTGTAAGTTACAGGTTATATAGAGCAAAATCGCTAGACAGCATGGGTTAAGGGATTGGGGGTCATGCAGGGAGCTGATCAATCAAGGTGAGGAAAGGGTAATAAATCATTTCTTCATGTCTCGAGGACAGCTCTGAGGTCTTTTCTGTAGTCCCTCTGTCAGGTCTCATGGCAAAATAACCAGAGGGTTGTTCTACCTTAGGGCTCAGGAACTGAAACATAACTCAGGTCAAGATGTTATCTCTGGTCTGCCAGAGGTCTAGACTGTATGACCTTTAGTCAGGTCCTTTAGTCAAGTCCAGGGCTACTGTCTTTTGCTGCCTCAGCGGTTGTTGATTATGGGAGTGGGGGAAGGTTAGGACTCTGAGGGGTATAGTGAGAGAGAGATAGGATTTCTAGAGCTAGGATTTAAAGCTAAATTTAATCAAAGTTATAAGGACCCCTGGTGTCATCTACACAGCTGGACAAACATCACCTACTGCCTATAAATCAGGGTCCTCTAAGCATTCATTTCCTTGTTCTTCTATGGAACAACTCAGAAAGGACCCTTGTCCCTTTGTTAATTTCAAAATAGATTAATCCACATCTGAGAGATGTATTTATCGAATGGGCACAGATAATCCATCAGCTGATTCATGAGCTATTAAGGCAGCTAGAACCACATGAATACAGGGTGTACTCAAATGAAGGTGACCTTTCTGTGCAAAAAGGTCCCTGCCAATTAAAACTTGTGAAAATTGTCTTTGTCCCCTTACGGAATAACAAGGTTGTCAAATAAGTGCTAGCCCATTATGTTGAACTTTAAATTGAATATTCAAAATATTTACACAATACCACCTCAAACTAAGTTGAAATTTTCAAAATATATACATTTAAATTATGCTCTCATTGTGTGAAATTAGAGGACATGGACAAAATGTTATTTTTCCTGGAGAGTAAATGACCTTCATAAGTGGTAATTTCAAAGTGTCGCTTAATCAACGGAGAGATCTCTGGAGTTATCATTTGTGCTTTTTAGCAATGTTACCCTGGCATTGCATTGGCAGCTTGTGAAGAGTATACATGGTGCTGTTTGAAAACAAGGAATAATAGGAATTATTTTCCCTATAAATAAAGCATTACAAAGAAAACATAGCCCTTTTCATGATTACTTGTTAAGTACTTTATTCTATTCACTTTGGAACAATTAAACATACATAATTTTTTACTCTTTTTACAATTATAAAAGCAATGTGTGTCTTTGTAGAAAAATTAAAAAAAATAAAGAACAAGTTTAAAAAAAAACATAATCTAAAAAACCAGAAACAATCATGATACTATCTTGGTACATTTCCTTTCACTTATATATCTTTCACATAATTAACCACACACTATGCATATAGTTTTATATTCTACTCTTAGAAATTAACATTATAATGTATTTCTTCTTCATTCTACATTTGATTTTAATGACTGTGCAATAACATGTTATATGGGATATCATAATTTATTTAAATATAGCTCTATTATAGACATCTAGGTTGTTTCTACTTTTCCCTGTTATAATGTGAAAATCATCTTTGAGCATAAAACTACTGTTTTAGAATAATGTCAAAGAAATGGTGTACATTAAACTATTTCCTTAGATTAGCATAAAAGAAATTCAATTAATTGTAAGGTCAAGAAATGCCTCATGGCCCTTAATACACATTCTAAATTGTTTAACTAAGGACGGCTAGAGTCCAGGAGCTGGCCAAAGACCTGAATTCCCTGAGTAGCCAGATGGCTGTGCTGAAGAGCAATGGTTCCCAATAAACCTGCTGCCTCATTAACTGGCTGGATCATGAAGGCAGCTGCTATTGGTTCTCTGGTACTGGGAAGCCCTGGCCTGAGGCTGAGAAGTACTGCCAGCTGGAGAACGCACACCTGGTGGTCATCAATTCCAGAGAGGAGCAGGTGAGGGCTCTGGTGCTCAGGTCCCAAGACATGCCCCAATTAAGGAAATATTTCTCAGTGGAGGTTGCACATTGGCCTCACCAGGAGAGTTTTAAAAACGCTGCCATCTGAGCCCACCCTCATAGATCCGTAGTCATGGGCCACAAAATGATGTTCCTGTCAATGACCAACCAAATATAGAACAGGTGGCTCATAAGATTATAATAGAGATGAAAAATTCCTGTCACCTACTGAGCAGTAGCCATCAACATGTAGTGCAGCTCATTCCTCATGTGTTTGTGACAATGCTGGTGTAAACAAACCTACTGCCCTGCCAGTCGTGTATGTATAAAGTTCAGCACTCACACAATTATGTACAGTAGAACATATTTGAAAGTGATAATAAACAAAGCTACTAAAAAAAAAGATGGCTAAAAACTCACTTTTCCTAATGACTAAATCCTTCAGTTAAATTATCCTTGAGCCAGTTCTTAAATAGAAAAGAACTTGAATAACTTGAAAAGAGCTATGTTTACTCACAATTACGCCTTGTTTTCATCTTTTAGTCTTGAATTTTCTGATACCAAATAAACCATAACCTAATACATCTCAAAGAATTTCTAGAATTCTAAATAGTCAGTGCTTGGAGGCATCTTGGCAAACATCGTTTCAACTCCTTTTTTTAGAAGGGTAGCTGAGGATCAAAGAGAGTATGGGACATACCCCAGGATGAGACAGTAAATCTTGGCACAGCTGAAACCAAGCTATAAGTCTCTTGAATCACAACCCAGAATTTTTCTCATTGCCTTGTACTGTATTGCAGGGTTTAAAAAATATTTAAAATCCCTATAATTGTATTTTAAACTTTGAACAAGCCAGCCCATTCCACACCACTGTATTTCAATATAATAAGCTAGATATTCTTTTATTACCATTTTTTTACTATTTGTGGAGAGCATGAGTGACTCCCTGCTAACATAGCATAAGTAGACACTATGTTTAGAGCATCGATGTAACTAAAGTAAATGACATTTGAGGCAGACATGCACAGTGAACTGGCAGGAAAACACCACCCTTACCACGCAGGAACAGTCAGGCTATGTAAACAACTCAGGAGCATGCACAAATGAAGGCAGGAAGGGCACTCTCAGAATGGGCATAGGCATAAAGAATATTTATCAAGAAGGAGTTCCTGCAAGGCTATAAGATCCCTGAACTTTCACCGCTCCAGGACACAGCTTCTATGTGGGAGGAGTCCACATTGATAACATCTTGTGACCAACCATCACCAAACCTCCCGACCTCAAGACTCTGCCTTGCAAGATGCTGACCATCCCCCACTGCCTCCCGGATCATATGGACCATCACTGGACTTGGACTCTTGGGACTCTCGGGTTCATTATTGCCCTTTTCCTGTTGACTATGTGCCATGTATGATGATTATTGGTGTGTGAATTAAAGTGTGTTCAGCAACATACTGTTTGTGTCTGCTCTCCAGCATTCCTTGGTGCTGGGCAGTGGAGACTACAGTTCATGTAGCCAGGCATATAGGAAAGACTGTATGGTTGCATCTCTGTGGGCTCATAGGAATAATTGCTCAGTTTATTCACTGGGGATTGACTCAGTAGACGGAGTGGTTAGGCCTAGGTTGCTATCAGACTGCTCATTAACTATTAAGAAAGATTTCATACAGCAAGGCATCTGAAATGGATATATATGATTGCTCACTTTCTGATCCTTTTTTGAACTGTACCCTGTGTTTTGTGCACTTTCCTCTAAGTATTTTATACTTGAACACTTTAAAAAATCACATAGTAGGCTCTGGCTGGGTAGCTTGTTCGGTTAGAGTGCTGTCCTGATATGCCAAGGTTGTGGTCCCATCTGGGGCACTTACAAGAACCAACCCATGAATGCATAAATAAGTGGAATGAAAAATCAACGATTGCCTCTCTCACACTTTCTCTCTCTCCTTTTCTGTCTCTCAAATCAATAGATAAAAAAAAATCATATACTACATAGAAGCAAGAAATCTGCAACTCGTTAGAACAGTGGCTGCACCAGTATGTATTCCCACCAACAGTGTAATAGAAAATATTTTTGTCAATACAAAATACAAAATACATCACACAAGGGTTTGATCTTCAAAATATATAAAGAACTCACACGACTCCACTCCAAGAATACAAACATTCCAATAAAAAATGGGCAAAGGACCTGAACAGACACTTCTCCAAGAAGGACATACAGAGGGCCCAGAGACACAGGAAAGCAGGCTCAGCATCACTAGCCATCAGAAAGATGCAAATTAAAACCACAATGAAATACCACTTCACGCCATACAGAATGGTCATCATAACCAAATCAACAAATAACAAGTGTTGGTGAGGTTGTGGAGAAAAGGGAACTCTAGTACTTTCTACTATTTTAGCTACCCATGGTCAACTGTGCTCCAAAAATATTAAAAGTAAAATTTCAGGGATAAACAATTCATAAGTTTTAAATTGTGCACCATTCAGAGTAGCATGATGAAATCCCTCTCCATCTCATCCAGGCCACGAGTTATCCCTTTGTCCAGTGTCTACACACTGCTTACACTGCCCAAACATTAGACACTTTATGACTGTCTTAGTTATCCGATGAACTGTTGTGGTATCACAGTGCTTATATTGAAGAAACCCTTATTTACTTAACAATGGCCCCAAGAAAATAAGTAGGTGTTGACAATTCAGACATGCCAAAGAGAAGCCTTAAAGTGATTCATTTAAGTGAAAAGATGAAAGTTTGGTAATATCTGAGATTTCAGCCATCCACCAGGGGTCTTTGAACATATCCTCTGTAGATAACGGGGGACAGCTGTCATCTGCCTCAACCACTCCAGTCTACCATGTATCGCAAAAGCAGGATAGGCTACGTGTAAATAATGAGTGTGACCATGTTCGATGTGTCCCACTAAAAATTTTAAAAAGCAGGCAAATGGAGGTCGGTTTTGGTCCAATATGGGCCATGGTTTGCTGATCTTTAAATTTACACTGTTTCCTGATCATTTAATCATTTAATTAGTTAAATATGATAAAGTCTGTGAAGTACTCTACAGAGAAAATTAGGGTAGTGTAGAAAATACACACAGATACACACACACACACACACACACACACACACACACCCCAACATTACATTCCTGGACTAAATATCACTTGGTCATGATATATAATCCTTTATATATGTTTCTAGATTCAATTTCCTATCACTCTGTTGAGGTTTTTGTATCAATATTCACTAGGAATATTGGACTATAGTTTTATTTTCTTGTAATGTATTTGTCTGGTTTTGGTATCAGTGTAGTACTGGCCTCAAAGAATGTGTTAGGAAGTGTTCTCTCCTCTTCTATATTTTGGAAGTTAGAGAAAAATTGGTGTTAATTCCTTTGTAAGTGTTTTGTAGAATCCAACCATGAAACCATGTGTGCCTAGTCTATTTCTTGTGGGAAGTTATTTGAATTATAAAATTCAATCCCTTTATTTATTTTTTTAATTTTTTTTTTTGGATTGAGTCACTGTCTTTTATTTGAGGATAGCATAGTTCACATTAGTGGAAAATTATTTTTTAAGTTTTTAATATGTTTTATTGATTATGGTATTACAGTTCTTCCATTCTTTCTCTCCCATTTACACCTCTGCCCTGCAATGCTTTTCCACCAGCATTCCCCTCATTAGTTCATGTCCATGGGTCATACATATAAGTTCTTTCATTTCTTCATTTTCTATACCATTCTTAACCTCTCCCTGTTTATTTTGTACCTACCATCTATACTTCTTATTCCCTATACCTTTTACCCCTTCCTTCTGCTCCTCCTCCCCACTGATAACCCTCCATATGGTCTCCATTTCTGTGATTCTGTTCCTGTTCTAGCTGTTTGCTTAGTTTGTTTTCATTTTTGTTGAGTTTTTTTTTTAGGTTCAGTTTTTGATAGTTGTGAGTTTGTTGTCATTTTACTGTTTTTTATTTTTGATCATCTTCTTTTTCTTAAATAAGTCCCTTTAACATTTCATATAATAAGGGCTTGGTGATGATGAACTCCTTTAACTTTACTTTATCTGGGAAGCACTTTATCTCCACTTCCATTCTAAATGATAGCTTTGCTGGATCTAGTAATCTTGGATGTAGGTCCTTGACTTTCATGACTTTGGATACATCTTTCCAGCCCCTTCTTGTCTGTAAGGTTTCTTTGGAGAAATCAGCTGATAGTCTTATGGGACGTTCTTTGGAGGCAACTCCCCCCTTTTCTCTTGCTGCTTTTAAGATTCCTTGTATTTAATCTTGAGTAATGTAATTAGAATGTGCCTTGGTGTGTGCTTCCTTGGGTCTAACTTCTTTGGGACCCTGAATTCCTGGACTTCCTGGAAGTCTATTTCCTTTGGCAGATTGGGGAAGTTCTCCTTCATTATTTTTTCAAATAAGTGTTCATGTCTTGCTCTTGCTCTTCTCCTTCTGGCACCTCTATGATTCAGATGTTGGAACACTTAAAGTTGTCCCACAGGTTCCTAAGCCTCTGCTCATTTTTTTGAATTTTTGTCTCTTCATTCTGTTCCGGTTGAATGTTTATTTTTTCCTTCTGCTCCAAATCACTGACTTGAGCCCCAGTTTCCTTCCCTTCACCATTGGTTACCTGTATAGTTTCTTTTATTTCACTTTGCATAGCATTTACATTTTCCTCCATTTTGCGACTGTATTCAACCATTTCTGCGAGCATACTGATTACCAATGTTTTGAACTGTGCATCTGATTAGTTAGCTATCTCTTCACCACTTAGTTCCATTTTTGGAGCTTTGATCTCTTCTTTCATTTGGATCTCTTTCGCATTTTTTTTTTCTCCATGAGGATGCTTTTCTGTTGTAAAGGGCAGAGCCTTAGGTATTCATCAGGGTGGGGCAACCCATGTCACTACCTTATGGCACTGTATAGGGAGGATGGGTCAGAGAGGGAACAATGCCACTTGCTCAGTTCTCAGCCAGTTTTCAGTCACTTCCTCCACTACCCACAAGAAAACTGGGCCTTTCTGGTGCTCGTTTCTGGGTGGATGGGTTTGTGTATGTTCTGGGACTCTGTGGGTCAATCCAACGAACTCTGTGAGGCCTGGAGTTTCTCCCACAGCTGCAAACACCACAGGTTTTTACCAGCAGAGGTTTTGAGGCTTTCTTTTCCTGTGCTAGAACACTGGGTTGCGAGGTCTGTCTCAGTCACCAATTGTTCCTCCCTGTTAATCCGCACGCAAATGTGGGACCACCCAGTCCGCCAGCCAAGGCCTTGTCCACCTCTGTCCACCAGCTACTGCTTTACCGCGTGTCCTCTCTGCCCTGGTTGCCTGTCTCCACCCCTCCTACCAGCCGGGCACAATGTTTCTTCTTTAACTCCTTGGATGTCAAGCTTCCATACAGTTCCATTTTCTGGCAGTTCTGGTAATTTTATTTTTAAATTTGTTGTTTTCCTTTTGGCTGTGCAAGGAGGCAAAGTGTATCAACTATGCCTCCATCTTGGCTGGAAGTTCAATCTCTTTACTTTTAAGAGTTCTATTTAGATTTTCTATTTCTTCTTGAAGTTTTGATGTTTTGTCACTTTCTAGGGATTTTTTCATCTCATCTTGGTTACCTAATTTGTTGGTATACAATTATTCATAGTATTCCTTTATAATTCTTTCAATTTCTGTCAAATCAGTAGTGATGTTTTGACTTTCATTCCTGATTTTAGTAGTTTGAGTTACTAATCCTCAGGTTTATTCCTGTCAACTTGATTCCTGTTCCAATTTGATCCCCTTTTCTTCCGTTTTTAGCCAGGCTCTCTGTCCTTTACTTCCATTATTCTTGCTTCTGCCCATATACTTTCTAAAGTGGCGTTGGACACACTGAAGAATGTATACACTGGGCATAACAGAGCAGCTGGGGAGGGAGTGATGTGAGGTGCAACTTCTTGCCAAGGACATATAAAAGAAATACAGATTATCTACATAATCACCACCGTTTCAGAAGAGGATGGACGTTTTTTATCATGAAATTAGGAAGAATTAAAAATTTTAGGGTAAAATATTTTTAATACATTTTACTTATTATAAAAACTCACCATATTGTCCTGTTGTACACATTCCTTGTGCACGCACTGGTCCATGTGAGTGCAATTGGGAAGTATTTAATTAAAGGAAGAATACATGTGACTGCATCCTCAACTCCTGTCCACACCCCTACTCTAGCAATTGCACCTGATTCTCCTAACATCCCCTCCTCCCTTGTCTCTGGCATATTCTTATAATCAGATGTTTGTTGATGAGTTGGACCACCCTTGAAAGACAGTAAACATCTTGAAAACAAGGGTCCCATCTTCCTCATCTTTGCATGCCTAGTCAGGAGCAGATACAGGGTCTGGCATAAAATAGTCTCTATAAATCTATGCTGAGTGACTGGATGAATTGTTGCACATTAAACTTCTTAGGCTTTCAGGGCTCTCTTGCTGTGGCCCCCACACAACTATCCTACCAATACTACTATCTTCAATTCTCCAACCCAAGAAGTCTGCTTCCTTATCTTCAAAGTGTCCTGCATCAAGTCATGCGCTCACCATGGCTGTGTTCTTACAGAGTGCTGCTTATTTGAACACTGTTTCTCTTCTATTCAAGGCCACTCTTCAACCTGCCCATATTTTTTCTCAGAAGTGGATATCTCCTCAGAACAGGCTAGGCCTATTTCTGTGAAGACAGGCAGAGAACCTTCAAATGTCAGCAGCTGGCTTGTGTGTTTTTGAGAGGGAGCAGAATATGTGACCCCAAACTATGTCTTTTCAGCATAAGAATTATTTTGAGGTGAAATCAATCAAAACTCAGCAGATTCAGAAAAAACTCTTTACCTCCCCCTCAACTGCCTAAATTTACATTGTAAGGGGACTTGCAGAAGGAAGAGAGCTATTATCAGAAATACGTTTCTATCTAATAAATTTATCTGCATAGCAGAACAACCTGCATTTTCCAAACACCTCTCACTTTCCTGTGAATGATCCCCTCCTCTTTGTGTTGCCAAACCCCTGCATTTCTTTAGCTCAGGAAGTTACATAAGCATCAAGTTCCTGACTGCTTTTGTGTCTCATATTTTTAGGGGCTCCCCATTGTACAAAATTTGTTTTTCTCCTGTTAATCTGTCTTATATCAATTTAATTATTAAACCAGCCAAATAACCTAGAAGGAAAAAGTTTTCCTCCTGTACATTGTCACCTATGGTATTGATAGAAATAGTTACAAAAACAATGCCAGAGACAGACTTGTGGTACATGTCATTGAAAGATGTTTCTCTAATCTAGAAGCAAATTTTAGTTAGCTCACTATGGGATCATATGTCTGACCAGCCTTCAGACTTATACACTCTTTAGTTTCTGGAATTTGTCTTTTTCTGTTTATGGAAAATCGGTAACTTTTGCCTCTTTCAAGTCTCATTCTACATGATTCTGTAAAAGAAATGTGTTACTTGTTCAAGAAATATTTAAATGACTACCATCAGCCAAACAGGTGCTGCTGTTTCAAATACTACATTTGTTATTACAGTCAAAAAACAATCAGGCCCAGGGGATGGATTGTGTCTGGGCAACAGGGCTTCAATTCCTTTAAAACTGCTGGGTGTTCTTCTACTGTGGTCTCCTTATACCTGGACTATAAATTTCTCTTTACTGTGTGGTATGGTTGATTGTAGCCTTTCCTTGATTGAATATACCCCTTGATTGGATGGATCTCTTTACATATAAATACTCATTCCATGTAAGACTTGACCCATCCTTGGAATTTGACCACAGCAATCTTTCTGCATATTAAGGGTGAGCTATTAGTCC
Source organism: Mormoops blainvillei (assembly GCA_004026545.1). NCBI lineage: Eukaryota > Metazoa > Chordata > Mammalia > Chiroptera > Mormoopidae > Mormoops > Mormoops blainvillei. The sequence continues at coordinate 39,685 of PVJD01007386.1, forward strand.
ATCTGGGTCATCCCTGGTTCCATTGAAACAATAAGCTTTGGCTTCAATTATCCAATCCTCTGTTAAACTGGTATAATCAGTATTTCAAATAAGAAAACATATAATCTACTTCAGGAAGTTGGTTGGGGCTAATATATGTGTTTTATCTAACGAGCTCCTCGTTTGCCTGCACAGGAAGCAAGAGCTCAGTTCAGAGTCCCAGAACATTGTACATGCCTGAAGTTGGGAAGCCTTGAAGAAATCTTTGATGAGAATTATAGTGACAATTTAGGTAGGTTATTAAATGTGATAGCCATTTTTTACATATGCACATTGTTTACAAATGTGCAATATGATATCTGTCTTACTTGATTATCACCATAGTACTGTGAGGCAGGTGGGACAAGAATTGCAATTCCCATTTATCATAGGAAGAAACTGAGGCCCAGGGGGGCAAAAGCCTTGTTTAAGATCACAAAACTAGTAAGTGAAAGATCTGAAAGAAGACTTTAGGATTTCTGAGCCAAAACTTATTGGGAGAAAGTCTTCCTGTGATCTGCCTTTTGGTTAAAATTAGTACCTGAGTACCTAGGGTGTTTGAGTAAGGTACAGGTAAATCTATATGGTTGTGCTTGATTAAATACCTCCAGAATTGACATTTCTGCCTGAACTTTGAGGTAGTTATTCATTTATTATATATATATATATATATATATATATATATATATATATATATATATAGAGAGAGAGAGAGAGAGAGAGAGAGAGAGAGAGAGAGAGAGAGTCTCTAGTATGTTCCAAGAACTGGGAGTACAACAGAGAGGGAAACCAAGACAGTTGCTAACTCCCTAGAGCTTATAGTTTAGTAGCATAGGAGGTATCCATTGAACATAAAATTACCAAAATAATTACAAATTGTGATAGGTACTATGAAGGTAAAGCATAGGGCACTATGAAACAGAGTAAAAAGGGGACCTCCTCCAGTTTGGGAAGGTCAGAGAAGGCCTCACTAACAAAAACACATTTAACACATTGAAACCTAAAAAATGGATTAGGAGTCACCCAAAGAGTTGTCTGAAGATGGTCTGGTGGCAGGAGTGAGTGGTGTACTAAGCAAATGGAACAGCATAGGTGAAGGGTCTAAGACAACACCAAGTTTGGTACATCAGAGGAAGAAAGAAAAGGCACATGTCCAGAGTGAAATGAGTGAGGGGGAAATTGGATAGAGATGAATCTGGAGGGTAAACAATGAAGAGAGGCCAGATAATGAAGATCAGGGAAAATCTTTTGAGCGTGTTTTAAATGCACTTGACTGAGACCTAGACTTCTGAGGACTCTGAATACTTACGGATCTGTTATTCGGACCCCTTCCCTTTCATCTTATATGCTGTGGGGCCACCAAGAGGTCAAAACACAGTGACCAATGAGGCAATTAAGTCAGAGTGTTCCTTGCTATGGAGACAGAGGGTAAGGGGTTGCATGAGGCATTGACCTTGGCTGGCAGCTTCCTGGCAGTGAAGGCCTAAAGGGAAACTTACTGTTTTTTTTATGTTTGTTCTGGCAACAAAAATTAAAGTGAGAGACAACTGAATAGCTTCCAAGGCCAGTGAATTCTGAAACTCAGTTAAACAGAGAAATCTTCACTTGGGAACTGAGTAACAATGTACTGTATTTTCAGCAAATGCTGCCTCAAATTAATTGCAACCTTGTTCCTGTCCATGGCTCTATTAAGCCTGGGAACATGGACTGAACTTTGCAGGAATAGGGGAGCCGAAATACTTCTTCAAGTTGGAATGAGAGAGCAAAGTTCAGTTACTTCCTTCTCTGATGTCTGAACTTAATGGAGAAAAATGAATAAACACCTTCTTTTTACCGTCCAGAAATTGATAGTGAAGCTTGTTAGAGGTGACAGCCTCAAACCCTGGATCAAGTAGGCTGGATTTCCACAAAAATGGATATCATTGACCCTTGTTAGACAAGGTTGTGGAAACTTGGGGAGCTTTGACTAAAAAGGCAGACATGGCTAGTAGAACATTGAAGCTGATGTTACAAAAGCCAAATGCCATAAGGACAGAGCAACATGTGGTCCAAGGATCTGTGCCTAAATGGATAAAAGCTCCAGCTGAGGGAGGATGGCTGTCTCTGGAAGGGGCTGGAGTCTGAGAAAAGCTGAAATATCAGCTTTGGTGAGTGGGGCTGCCTTCCCAATGGTACACTTGTACTTCTGGAACAGGGTGGGGATAGGAAAGAGGCAGGCAGGAGATAGGCAGGACAAGGCAAGCATGTTTCACGTTGGCTACCCTCAGTAGCTTATGTTCATCAGTGTAATAGTAAGGGAGTGTAACAGGATGCAGAGTGAGGGTCCCCTGTAAAAAGGAGAAAACCCCCCACAATCCTTGATTGGGGGAAGGGAAGAGTAGATGGTGCAGCATTTAAGATGCATTGAATAACAATGGCAAGTTACTAGCCATGCTTTCCTGAAGGAAAGAAGGCTACTCCCCAGGATAAATTGTGTACGTGAGTATGAGAATATTCAGGGATGTGTGACATAGCCGGGTTACAGCACTTGCAGGAGAGGCAAGGGACAGATGCCCACACCTGGAAGTCACTGGGAACTTTTCCCTGACTAACAATGGCAGACAAAAGAAGGTAAAATATACAGGGGAACTGGCAAAAGTGGCACCTCATAGGAGGGGCTGGATATGAGGTCACATAGGAAGTTCCAGGCCGAGCATTTAAATGGGGGCAGGCCAAAAGAGAAGGGGGTCCACTTCAAGGTCTGGAGTGTAAGATAGCGGTTCCACCAGGAGTCAGGAAGAAGCCACGTGGTCTGGAGTAAGAGAAAAAAAGAGCCACAGGATCTGGAGTAAAAATGGAGCAGAGCTGGTGGAGCTGCACAGGACCTGCCTAGCCACCCAGTTTCATAAGAGATGCTTGGAGCTGAACTGTGACTGGGAAAAGCTGATCTTAAGACGTCTGCTTTTCTGAAAGATAGTACCTCTGCTTGGCATATTCTGAAACTGGTCTTGTTTGGCAAAGGGAGGCAGGACTATCTGCTCTTGGATGGTTTTAAAGGGAGCAGGACTTTACGGTAGAAATATGCCATTCTAAATCGGTATAACCTTTAAATAAATAACCCCTTTCCTTTTTCACCAAACTCTTGCCTTGGGAGTCACTCTTCTTGGTGGTGGAAAATCAAGCCCCACAACTGTTCTAGGACAGCACTGGCAGGATTCTATAACAGAAGAAGCTCCAACACCTTCCTCAAGGAATAAGCTGACTTTGGCCAAGAGATGACTGCACACTGAACAAGAGGCCTGGGATCTGGTAGAAAACTTAGAATTTGGTTATTGTAAGTGACACCACTTAGGCAAAGGTTCAAGTATTCTCAGGATAAATATGGCTCACTTGGTCAAAGATTAAAGAGAAGTCCAGGGGGTAAACATGGAAGATTATTAGTTTGGGCTCAGACAGGACAGAGAGTGTATGAACACCAAGAAAAGCAGTAGGCAGAAGCCTGGAGACACCATCATTTAAAGGGCAGGCCAAGGAAGAGTTCACTAAACTGTACAGTCCTTTAGGGCAGAGACAGACTCTTATTAATTGTTGCATCTTCAACACCTAGTATTACACCTTGCACATAGTGGGTTCTCAAGACATATTTATTGGATGGGAGAAGAAGATTCCACAAAGAGGACGGGGCGGGGGGGAAGACACAGAAATGTGGGGAGAACAAGGATGGTGCAATGTCACACAAGTTAAGAAAGAAGAAGGGCCCTGGCTGGGTGGCTCAGTTGGTTGGACCATCATCCTGTATACCAAAAAGTTTTTAATTTGATCCTAGGTCAGGGCACAAACCTAGGTTGCAGGTTCAATCCCTGGTATGAGTGCGTACAGGAGGCAACCAACCAGTGTTTCTCTGTCTTTCCCTTCCTGTCTCTATAAAATCAATGAACATATTCTTGGGTATGGATTTAAAACAAAAGAAAAAAAGAAAGAAGAAAGTTTCACAAAGGAAGTGAACTGTCAAATACAACATATGGCCAAAAAAGGTAAGGAATATGTTGCATATGTCAATGAAACACTTTCAAGCTGATGGTTCTTAAATCTTGATCTCTAGTCCAGAACTTTTTTCCTATGAGCACTAAACCCGAATATCTAAGTCACTGCTGACTGTCTCTACCTTGACATCCCAAATACAGATAGAATTTACTCCACAATATCCCATGTTCCCAAATGAATATATTATCTTTATTCCAACTCTTGGCCCTCCTGTCCACTCTGATTCAATTCCTCTGTCACTACTCTGGCCCAGTCCACCCTTATCTCTCATGTGGAAAGTTGAAATTACTTCTTAACTGGTTTATTCACATCTGCTCTTTCTTCCTCACAAGCTTGTATTCAAAAATCAGCTAGAGGAATTTTTTTTCCAATTGTAAGTTTTCAAATTTGAATTTATTCTATTTACATTCAGAAAATTCGTTTATATTCAGACAACAATTATCACAGAATCATGCAACCAGAATCACATCCAAGACACAGAATGGTTCCATAACTACCCCCCTAAAAAAAGCTATCTCATACTACTCTTTTGTAGTTCAACTTCCTACCCCACATACATAACCCCTGGCAACCACTGATCCATTCTCCATCCCTATAGTTTTGCCATTTCCGGTATGTCACAGTAATTAAATCATAGAGAATATAGCCTTTTCAGACAGGCTTCCTTCACTCAGCATAACATTTGCGATTCATCCATGTTATTGTGAATATCAGTAGTTTTTTTAATTACTAAGTAGTATTTCATTGCATGGATGTGCCATCATTTATTTATCCATTCCCCAGGTGAGGGGTGTTTGGGTTGTTTTTAGTTTTTGTTTTATAGTTATGAAAATCTGCTATGAACATTCACATGGAAGTTTTGGGATGAACATGTGGTTCAATTTCACTTGGGTAAATACCTAAGGGTAGTATTGCTGGGTCATATAAGAAGCATGAGTTTAATTTAATAAAAACCTGCCAAACTGTCTTCCAAAGTAGCAGCACCATTTTTCATTCCAACCATCATTGTATGAGGCTTCTAGTAGCTTTATAACGTTGTTAGCACTTGATTTATATATTTTTTTATATATTTTCGAATGTTAGTAATTTTAGTAGATGTACAGTAGTTCTCATTGTGGTTTTAAATTGCATTTCCAAACTGACAATGATGCTGAGCATCTTTTCATGTGCTTATTTGCCTATATATAGTCAAGAAGAGTTGATTTTTCAGTCTGTTCAGCTTTTTCCCTATTCTTAGGATAGAGTGGCAACTTCTAAGCTTCTTCCATGTGAATGCGAAATCAGAAGTCCCAGTTTTATCTTTTTAATGTTGGCTACAGATATTATAATATACATACGTAATATTTTATAGTCTGCTTAAAATTAATACCATACCACTTCACATAAAACGTAGAAGCCATACAATTTTATATGCCCCTTTGTACTTTCTTGTTAAAGTTATTATATGTATGGTATCTACATGAATTGAAACCCTCCAGATATTATTTTTATTTTAGGTAGCATTCACATTTTAAAGAACTTGATGATAAAATATATTGATCAAGATATTTACCATTTCTATTGCTCTTCCTTCATTTCTGATACTTCAAGTTTCTTTCTGGCATTATTTTCCTTCATCCTAAGAAATCCCTTTAAGTATCTTGGTTAGAAAAGGTTTGTGGGAAGTAAATTGTCTTGGTTTTCCTTCACCTGTCAATGTCTTTATTTTACCTTCATTACTAGAATATATTTCTACTGGGTACAGAATTTTGGGTTGGCCATTCTTTTACACCAACTATTTAAAGATTTTGCTTCACTGTATGTTCTGGCCTTTGCAGTTTCTGAGAATAAATTTGTAACCATTTGAATGATCATTCCCCTATATGGAATATGTCATTTTTCTCAGACTACTTTCAAGATTTTTTTTCTTTGCCTTAATTTTTTTCCAATTTGATTACAATGTGTCTAGGCACAGTAGTCTTTGAGTTTATCCTGTTTGGAATTCATTGGGCTTCTTTAATCTGTAAATGTATGTTTTTACCAAATTTAGAAGTTTTCAGCCATGATTTATTCAACAGTGTACCATATTAATGCAATATTTAATAGTATGAAAAAGTGGGGGGAGGGGACTTAGTGGGAAATTTATGTACTATGTGTTCAATTTTCTATAAATCTAAAACTTATAAAAATAGTTTATTAATGAAAACACTAAACATGGAACTATCATACAACCCAGCAATTATATTCCTGTGCATTTATCAGAGAAAAATTAAAACTTTTGTTCACTTCAAAATCTATATGTAAAGGTTCATAACAGCTTTATTCTCAATAACCAAATACAGGAAACAACCAGATGTCCTTAATCTGGGGTAATGGTTAGACAAATTATGGCATATCCATACCATGGAATACTACTGAATGATTAGAAATGGATTGTTGATACACACAACTTGGATGAAGCTTCAGAGAATTATGCTAAGTGAAAAAAATCCCAAAAACTTACATAGTGTATTATTTTATTTATATAATATTTTGAAATGATAAAATTATAAAAATGGAGAAAAGATCAGCTGTTTCCCACAGTTAAGGAGTAGGAGGTAAGTATGGGGGATTAGTCAGCTTGATATGTTATCATAAAATATTAGACTGTATAATTTAACAGAAATTCATTTCTCATAGTTCTGGAGGCCAAGGAGTTCAAACTCAAGGTGCAGGCTCATTTGGTTAATGGTGAGGGCCTTCTTTTTGGTTTACAGAGAGATACCTTCTCACTGTATTCTCACATGGTAGAGAAATTTTGGGTCTTTTTATCCTTTTATAAAGGCAACAATCCCATCATTGAACTCTACTCCTACAGCCTCATCTAAATCCAATTACCTCCCAAAAGTCCCATTTTCAAATAACATCACACTGGGGATTTAGGCTTCGATATATGAATTTTCAGGATTATAAACTTTCAGTTCATAACAGGAAGAAATTTAATGTTGGCTACAGATATTATAATATACATATGTAATATTTTATAGTCTGCTTAAAATTAATATCATACCACTTCACATAAAATGTAGAAGCCATACAATTTTATAGACCCCTTTGCACTTTCTTGTTATCTCTAACAAGGAATGTATCTATAAAAAGGACAACATAAGGTTTCATTTGGTGATGGAACTGTTCTGTATCTTGACTGTGTCAATGTAAGTATTGTGGTTGTGATATTTTACTATAGTTTTGAAAGACAGACGTCGCCATTTTTGGAAAATCGGGTAAAAGGATACATGAGATCTATCTGTATTATTTATTTCTTACAACTGCATGTGTATCTACAATTATCGAAAAGTAAATACTTACATTAAAAATTTGCCTGTGAACCAAATGTGCGCCGGTTCGATTCCTGGTTAAGGAACGTGCATGGGTTGTGGGCCAGGTCCCCAGGGGGGCTGTGTGAGAGGCAGCCACATGTTGATGTTTCTCTCCCTTTCTTTCTACTTCCCTTCCTCTCTGTCTAAAAATAAATAAATTAAATCTTTAAAAACAATTTGCGCTCATAGATACAAGAACAGGCTGACAACTGTCAAAGGGGAGGGGAGCTGGAGGGCTTGGTGAAAAGATGAAGGGGTTAAGCCAAAAAGAACCCCAAAACCCATAGACATGGACAACAGTATGCTGATTACCAGATGGAAAGGGAGGTGGGGGGAGGTAGAAGAGGGTAAAGGGGAGATAAATGGTGATGGAAGGAGACATAGGGTGGTAAACACACAATACGATATACAGATAATGTATTATGAAATTGTACACCTGAACCCTGGGTGGTGTGGCTCAATGGATTGAGTGCCGGCCTGCAAACTGAAAGATTGCCTTGAAAAGGTTGCACGTGCCTGGGTTGCAGGCCAAGCCCCAGCTGGGGGCGTGCAAGAGGCAATTGATTGATATTTCTCTCACACATCAATGATTCTCTCTCTGTCTTTCTCCCTCCCTTCCCCTCTCTCTAAAAAATAAAATAAATAAAATCTTTAAAAATGTTTTAAAAAATTGTACACCTGAAACCTATATAACTTTATTAACCAATGTCATCCCAATATATTCAATAATTTTTTTAAATTGTCTGCAGAAAATGCTACCCTTTATTACCTGCATCAGGGGTGAACCACTCCCATAGACCCAACTTTAATAGCCAACTCTTTTCCCCCAAGTTTTTTTTTAACAAGAAGATGGTCTGATCAATGTTGGGATTGTAGTTTCCAAACACTATTATTTCAGTCCTTAGGGTTGTTGTCATTGACATTTTCTTTTTAAGATTTTATTTAATTTTAGACAGAGGGGAAGGGAGGGAGACAGAAATGGAGAGAAACGTCCATGTGTGAGAGAAACGTCAATCAGTTATCTCCCACATGCCCCCAACCAGGGACCTGGTCTGCAACCCAGGCATGTTCCCTGACCAGGAATCAAACTGGCAACCTTTGAGTTTACAGAGTGGTATTCCACCCACTGAGCCACACCAGTCAGGGCTCATTGACTTTTATTAGGGTGATGTTTTTTGTCCTTTGGGGACCCTTTGGTGGCTTACAGCATAGGACAGGATGCAATAAACACCACTATTAGGTAGCTGAACAAGAGGTGATGTATTTGATACACTTGTCTTCCTTTTGGGGTGGGGTAGCACTATCATCCTACACATTTCACCCAATATAAATTCCTGCTATCTGCACCTTGATGTTGCCGTGCCCCACCCACTTCCCTGCAAACAAATGTAGAAATACCAGACATTTTTCCTCCTTTCCTATGGGATACTGTTAAAGAAGAAATTTGTATTTAGTGCTTAGACTTCATCCAGTCCTTATTCCTAATGTCTGGCTAATTGAAGGCTGTTGGTCTGACCCTGAACCTCGCAAAACCCTAACTCTCTCCCTTCTTACACATCTGTTTCTTCCCTTCTTACCATCAGAGAACTCACAGACACACCCACACATGCAAATTTTCACAACAGGTTTATTTTATTTTATTCATCACCATGGGTGTACTCTGTTGGTGCATGGTTTGGTTTCTAAGTATTTGGCCGTTTCTCAGTGGTTAACCCTTGGAGATTTTGCAGATAGTTCTGAAGTCTCGGGCCTCCCTCTGAAGTTCTGGCTGCCCAAATGGTCACTTGAAGTGGTAGGTTTCTCCACTTTCTTGATCCTACTGTGGCTCATTTCCACTTTGATTCAGTGCCTCATTCCGCCTGTGAATAATGAAAAAATAATTTTGGCTTTCTAGCTTTCTTAGAAGTAACTGAAGAACTGGGAGTTTTTGGAGGTTTTTATACTTGAACTTCCTTGAAGAGTTCTTTTTACCCTTATAGTTATCATGAACAACAGGATGAGCAAAGAAAGGGCATTGGTTTGGGGCAAGAGGGTGGATGGTGGATGGGAAAAGGGGCTTCAGGAGAAAGGGTATAGTCTGAGGAGGAGGTGTGTACTAAGCAAGGGCAGGGAGGGTTTGGAGAGTGGAGAGTTAAAGGGGAAGAAGAGAAGGAGTTTAGATGGGGTCATCTCACCTTGTATCTGCCTCAGTACCTGAATAGACAGGTGGCTTTCTTCTTCTTCCTCCCTGTGGTACTTAGGGTTGGTTTTTCCATAACTGTCAGGCACTTGTGGTTTCCCAGTCACCCTTGCCATGCCATGTTAAATGCCTCCCAGTGGTTTACCCTCAGCCTCCCAGACTCCCTATTTATGCCCATCCCCAGGACGATTAGGGGCCACACCCTTCAGCTTTGTTTGTTCTGCAAGGCCTTCCTCTAGCAAATAGTAGCACTGGAGGAACTCAGACAGCACTATCCTGACACCTCATGGAGGAGGAGAGATGCTGGCAAGGCCAAGATGCTCTGGTGAAAGAAAGGGAGAGTTTTCTTAACACCCCTAAGGAGCCTTCCAAACAGACCTGCCACCCTCCTCCTCTCTGGTGGATTGCATGGCAGAGAGAAGATGTCTCCTCCAAACCTTTCCCTACAACCACCCAATTCAGTGGCATGTTGTTTTCTATCATCCTTCACCATTACAAATTCTTTTTATGTCTTACCTTTAGTCCATCCATAGTAATGTGGCCATATTTAAGTCTATGTGGAAATGCAAATCATCTCATTCTCCTCCTATAAATTCCTCTACACACTTCAAAGACCATTCAATTACCAGCCACTACCAGGGAACTGGTTTTTTCTCAATGTCTATATAGTTTTCCTCAGTTTTCTGTTTGCCAGTCTGAAATCACTGCCTTCAGTGAATAAACTTGTTCTTTGGATATCCTAGTCTTGTTTCAAATCTGGGGGTCTTGCTCATCTCAGTAGGTGTACTACTCAGGCTTAAGTTTTAACAGCATAGGGTGGATGAGGCAGGTACACTGATGCTGCATGTTGTGCTGGGTGTTTGCATGCACAAAACTACAACCTAAAACTGATTAATGAACCCAGAAAGGGGCTTCTCTTAACCAGAGGTATGTGTACCTTATGCAGGAAGCTCTTCTCAACAAGTATCTTTACCTACAAGATACTTTTACTACCTTATTTTACTGCTGGCACTGTTAGCATCCTAACCCATTCTTTCCCCAGAGGTCTTCTGGAGAAATAGACTGTACCTTTCCGGAGGGTAACTGACAGAATTATCTTCTATGAACAGCTGCAACAACTTTCAGCTTCCTGGTGGAGACATTTTGTGAACAATTTAAGCCCATTTGTTTCCCTAGGTAGAGAGTTTCTCATATGGGTTTTGTCCTTGTAGGAAAGAGATGATGGAGTTAACCATAAGCTAGAGTGGCTATATTAACTAATATCAGAAAAAAAAAAGATTTCAGAGAAAAGGATATCAAAACTAAGGAAGTCACATCATAATTAAATTGCCCAAGATTAAAGATAAGGAGAGAATCTTAAAAGCAGCAAGAGAAAAGAACAGAGTTACCTGCAAAGGAGTTCCCATAAGACTATCAGTTGATTTTTCAAAAGAAACTTTGCAGGCAATAAGGGGCTGGAAAGAAATATTCAAGTGATGAAAAGCAAGGACCTGCAACCTAGCTTACTCTATCCAGCAAAGCTATCATTTAGAATTGAAAGGCAGATAAAATGCTTCCCAGACAAGGTGAAGGTAAAGGAGTTCATTACCACCAAGCTATTGTTATATGAAATGTTTTTTAAAATATTTTATTTATTCATTTTCAGAGAGAGTGGAAGGGAGGGAGAAAGAGAGGGAGAGAAACATCAATGTGAGGTTGCCTCTCGAGCACCCCCCATTGGGGACCTGACCCAGCACCCAGGCATGTGCCCTGATGAGGAATCGAACCAGTGACTCTTGGGTTCACTCAATCCACTGAACAACACCAATCCACTGAGCAACACCAACCAGAGCTATTATATAAAATGTTAAATGAACTTATCTAAGAAAAAGATCAAAATTATGAACAGTAAAATGACAACAAACTCATAACTATCAAGAGCAGAATCTAAAACAAAAATAAAAAGAAACTGTGCAAACAACTAGAACAGGAACAGAATCATAGAAATGGAGATCACATGGAGGGTTATCAGTGGGGACGGTAAAGGGGGTGAATTAGGGAAAAGGTACAGGGAATAAGAAATGGAAGTGGTAGGTACAAAATAGACAGGGGCAGGTTAAGAAAAGTATATGAAATGTAGAAACCAAAGAACTTATATACATGACCCACAGACATGAACAAAGGGGTGGGATTGCTGGAGGGAAATGGGGTACCGGGTGGAGAGCGGTCAAAGGGGAACAATTGGGACAACTGTAATAGTATAATCAATAAAATATATTTTTTTTAAAAGAAGAAATACATTTTAACCATACCTGTTTATGCTAATGAGATGTCTCTTGGTGAACCCCTAGATAGCTTCAGGAAGGAAACCAGAGGAATCAGTTATATGACTAGAGGGTAATAACTTTTAGTTCCACCCTTACCTTAGGGGGAGGAACGAGGGACTGGAGACTGAGTAAATCACCAATGACCAATGATTCAATCAATCCTGCCTGTATAATGGAACCTCTATAAAGAAATCTTAAAGTGGTTTGGAGAGCTTCCAGGTTGGCATGCCTGCAAAAGGCATGGAGGCTCCTTGCCCCATCCCCCATATGATGCACTATGCATCTCTTCCTTTTGGTTCTTTCTGAGCTATAAACTTTATAATAAACCAGTAATAGTTAGTAAAAGAAGGAGGAGGGAGAGAAGAAGGATGAGAAGAAGTACATAACCCAAATACACTTTTATATGCTAATGACATTGAGCTTGTAGTTAAAAATATTCTAGAGAGAACATTTCAGGCCCAGATGACTTCACTAGTGAATTCATCCAAATGTTTAAAGGATTAACATTGGTTCTTCTCAAACCCTTCCAAAAAATAGAAGAGGAGGAAAATACTTTCAAATTCTTTCTCCGAGGCCCATATTACCCTGAAACTAAAGCCAAAGACATCACAGAAAAAGCAAAGTACAGACCAATAGTTCCTATGAATATAAGCACAAAAATTCTCAACAAAATACTAACACACTGAGTTCAGCAATCTATAAAAAAAAATATACCCCATGACCAAGTGCAATTTATCCCAGGAATAAAGCTCTGATTTCACATCCTAAAATCATTAAGTATAATATCTCATATTAATTGTTTAAAGGGAAAAGAGAACACACCTGATCATCTTAACAGACAGCAAAAGAGCATTTGACAAAATCCAACATCCTTTCATGATAAAAACACTCAACAAACTAGAAATAGAAGGAAAGATTCTCAACCCAATAAAAGCAGTGTACAAAAACACCACAGCTATCATCTACTTAATGGGGAAAGACCGAATGTTTTTTTCTCTAAGATCAGGAACAAATAAGAATTTCCACTCTCACCAGTTATATTCAACAGGGAAATTTGGCAAGAAAAAGAAATGAAAGTCATCCAAATTGGAAAGGAAAAAGTACAATTGTCTTTATTCACAGATGACATGGTACTAAAACTAATAATGAATTGAGCAATGTTGCAGATTATAAAATCAATATACAAAATCAATTTTATGTCCATATGGTATCACTGATCAGATATTGAAATAAAAATTATGATAACATCTAAAAATAAGATAAACTGAGAATAAATTAATATAATTAGTGAAGAACCTATGCACTGAAAACTAAAATGTTGCTGTGATAATTAATGAAGTGTTAAATAAATGAAGAAATAGCCCGTGATTGTTGGTTAGAAAACTCAATATTGTTAAGATGTTAAGTCTTTCCAAATTGTTCTACAAATTCAACACGATCCCAATCAACATCTAATCCATTTATTTTGTGGACATTAGAAATATGACTTTAAAATGGGGACTAATTACTAATGGGTATGGGTTTCCTTTTGGGTTGATGAAAATATCCTAAAATTGATTGTAATGATGGTTTCAAAACTGCAGATATACTACCAACACTGCGATACTTCAGAAAGGTGGCTTTTATATTATGTGTATTGTATCACCATTAAAAAAAAAAAAGAATCTCCATTTAGCAGATAAGGAAACTGAGGTTAAGAGTGGTTAAATGTCTTGCCCAGATTTCTTGCCTCCGGGTTTGTAAGCTAGTATGAACTCACAATGGAATAAACTTTTTTTCTACCCAGGATGTTTCTTCTTTGTCCCTGAGGCCAACTCACCCTTACTTACAAAAGTCACCACTTATTGAACACCGACTGTTTGCTCAGCACTGTATTAGGGACTCTACATATATGACTCCAAACTTTCTCCCATGAGATAGGACTATTATTTTTTCTTCCCTCACTTTATTTTTTATTTTATTTTTATTTTTAACTTTATTTTTATCATTGACAATATTACACATGTCCTCATTCCCCCCTTCGCCCTCCACTCAGCCCTGCCCCCTTTCCCTCTGGTCATCACCACACTGTTATCTGTGTCTACGGGTTATGCATATGTGTTCTCTGGTTAATCCTTTCACCTTCTTCCCTCACTTTAAAGAAAAGTAAGTGAGGCTCTGAAAACTTTAGAAACTTGGTCAAGGTCACACAGTAGTTAGAGGTAAAGAGCCGAGATTTAAGGCTAGGTATGAATCTGAGCTCATTGCTATTGTCACTGCATTATCTCTTCTTCTCATCTCTTCACTTCCCCCATACGTATATGTATCCCACCCGCCAGAATGCTTTTCCCTCTCTTACATGTATACAGATCATACTATCCCTTTTCCTAAGAACTGTTTTTGTTTTCAACTAAAACTGGACCACCAGATTCCAGTCAGCAATATGGTAGAAGCATAAGACAATTAGATGTTCTGGTTTTTCTAAAAATGTCAACTTGACTCATTAGATATTTCAGTGTCTGTTTTGAAACAAAAGGGAAGAAAACAAAGTTTCACTTGTATAGAGCATACTTCAGAAATGGTAACTCTCAAAACATACCATTACTCTGAAGAGCAAACCTGATTCCCACGTTTATAGGACTACCCTGGCTCTCCACCTGTAATAGTGGCATTATGGAGAGTCTCATGCAGGAAGACTGCAGTTGTTCAAAAGCTTCCCAGCAGGCTCTAAGATGTTAACAGGGTCACATTTCACTGGGTGAGGCCTCTGATGCAAGCAAGCAGAGTGACACCATTCCAGAACCCCATTTGTAGAAGTCACCCCTCATTTCTTTATATCTCCATCCCTGCCTCTCCAAATGATATGAGTTCTATTATCATATACAGGACACTTCTGAGTATCTCCCTGACCAGACACAAGGTCCTCAAGGGCAGACTGTGACTTATTTGACTTTGTATCCCTTACTGTGTCTGACACAAGGCCCAGCACACAGTAGGCCTTTTGTTTGTTTGTTTTTTTCTGCGTATTTTTTCAATTAAAGTTGACATACAATGCTATATCAGTTTCAGGTGTACAACAGAGTGATTGGACATTTATGTAACTTACAAAGTGATCATTCTGATAAATTCAGTGCTCATCTGACACTATACATAGTTATAGCATTATTATTGACTATATTACCTATTCTGTACTTTTCATGACTGGTTTTTTTTAAACTGGCAGTTTGTGCACCTTACTACCTTTCCCCTTCTCATCCATTCCCCCCAAACCCCCACCCATCTGGCAACCATCAAAATATTCTCTATATCTGTGAGTTTGTTTCTGGTTTGCCTGTTCATTTATTTTGTTTTTTTAGATTCCGCATATAAGTGAAATTACATGGTATTTGTCTTTCTCTGTTTGACTTATTTCACTTCGCATAATACCCTCTTAGGTCCATCCATGTTTTTGCAAGTGGCAAGATTTCATTCTTTTACATAGCTAAGTAATATACCGCTATGTAATATATTTGTACCAGTTCTTCTTTATCCTTCATTTATCCATGGAATTTGCTTCCATACCTCAGCTATCGTAATTAATGCTGCAAGGAACATAGGGGTGAATATATCTTTTAAAATTAGTGTTTTGGATTTGTTCTGATAATAGCTTACAAGTGTAATTGCTGGGTCATACCATAGTTCTATTTTTTATCTTTTGAGAAACTTCCACCGTGTTTCCAATTGCTGCTGCACAAACTTACAGTCCCACCAACAGTGCAAGAGTGTTCCCTTTTCTCCACATCCTCACCAAAACTAGTTGATTACTGATTTATGGATGATAACCATACTGACAAGTGTGTAGTGATATCTCATTGTGATTTTAATTTTCATTTCCTTAATGATTAGTGATGTTGAACATCTTTTCATGTCCATTGACCATCTGCATGTCCTCTTTGGAAAAATATCTATTCCGGTCACCAGCCCATCTTTTAATCACAATGTTTGTTTGTTTTTTGGTGTTAAGTTGCATGAGTTCCTTAGATATTTTGGATATTAACCTCTTATCAAATATATCATTGGTAAATATCTTCTCCCATTCAGTAGGTTGTCTTTTCTTTTGGCTGATGATTTCCTTCACTGTGCAAAACTCTTTAGTTTGATATAGTCCCATTTGTTTATTTTTTTTCTTTTGTTTCCCTTGCCTGACGGGGCATATCAAAAAAAAAAAATTACTAAGAGCAATTTTAATGAGTTTCTTGCCCATGATTTCTTCTAGGAGTTTTATGGTTTGGGGGTCTTCATTTAAGTCTTTAATCAATTTTGAGTTTATTCTTATATATGGAATAATTTGAGAAGGATAAGTGTTAATTTTTCTTTGAATATTTGTAAGAAAGTGATCCAGTTTCATTCTTTTGCTTGTGTCTGTCAAGTTTTCCCAACACCATTTATTGAATAGATGGTCTTTACCCCATTGTATATTCTTGCCTCCTTTGTCATAGATTAATTGAACATATAGGTGTGAGTTTATTTTTGGTTCTCTATTCTGTTCCATTCATTTCTGTGTCTGTTTTTATGCCATTAGCATACTGTTTGGATTACTATAAATTAATGAAAGGTGTCCTGCTACTTCTAATTTTATTCTTTCTCCAGATCGCTTTCATTATTCTGGGTCTTTTGTTGTTCCACATAAATTTTAGGATTATTTGTTCTAGTTCTGTGAAAAAATGTCATTGGTATTTTGATACAACTTGCAGTGAATCTTGAGAATGCTTTGGGAAGTATGGACAATTTAATGATGTTAATTCTTCTTATTCATGAGCACTGTATACTCTTCCATTTATTTGTGTCTTCTTTAATTTCATTCTTCAAACTTACAGTTTTCTAAGTATAGATCTTTTACAGGCTTGGTTAAATATATTCCTAGGTATTTTCTTATGTAATTGTAAATGAAATTGTTTTCTTAATATCTATTTTTGATAGTTCATTATTGATGTATAGAAATGCAAATACTTTCTAAATATTTATTTTGCATCCTGGTAGTTTACTGAATTCACTTATTAGTTCTAATAGTTTTTTGGTGAAGTTTTTTTCTAAAATTGTATTTTACTGATTATAGTATTACACTTGTCCTAATTTTTTCCCCCTTATCCCTCTCCACCCAGCACTCTCCACTCCCTCGGGCAATCCCAACACCATTATTCATGTCCATGGGTCATGTGTATAAGTTCTTTGGCTGCTCCATTTCCTATACTGTACTTTACATCCCCATGGCTATCCTGTACCTACCAATTTGTACTTCCTAATCCCCTCATCTCTTCACACATTCCCCTACATCCGCCTCCCAAATGGCAACCATCAAAACGCTCTCCATATCCATGATTCTGTCTGTGTTCATCTTGTTGGCTTAGTTTGTTTTTTAGGTTCAATTTTTGATATATATGTATTTATTGCCATTTTATTGTTCATAGTTTGATCTTATTTTTCTTAAATAAGTCCCTTTAACATTTCATATAATAATAGTTTGGTGATGATGGACTCCTCTAGTTTTTTCTCATCTGGGAAGCTCTTTATCTGCCCTTCAATTCTAAATGATAGCTTTGCTGGGTAGATCAGTCTTGGCCGTAGGTACCTGCTTTTCAAGACTTTGAATATTTCTTGCCAATCCCTTCTAGACTGCAAAGTTTCTTTTGAGAAATCAGCTAATAGTCTATGGGAATGCCCCTACAGGGAACTAACTGCTTTTCTCTTTCTGCTTTTAATATTCTCTCTTTATGTTTACCCTTTGGCATTTTAATTATGGTGTGTCTTGGAGTGGGCCTGTTTGCAACCATCTTGTTTGGGGCTCTCTATGCTCTATGAACTTGCATGTCTATTTCCTTCTTTGGTAAATTCTTTAGGATTCTCTGTATAGAATATCATGTCATCTTCAAATAATGATAGTTTTACTTCTTCTTTTCCAATTTAGATGCCTTTTTTTTTTCTTGTCTGATTGCTGTGGCTAAGAATTCAAATATATGTTAAATAAAAGTGGTGAAAGTATACTTCGTGGTCTTTTTTATGATGCTAAGAAAAATAATTTTAGCCTTTCACCATTGACTATGATGTTGAGTGTAGGTTTGTCATAGATGAACTTTATTATGTTGAGGTATGTTCCTTCTTCCCACTTGGCTGAGAGGTTTTTTAAAAATCATAAATAGATGCTGGCTTTTGCCAAGTGCTTTTTCTGCATTTAGTGATATGACATATGATTTTTATCATTCATTTTGTTTACTTTGCGTATCACATTAATCAACATGCAGATATTAAAAAAACCTCACATCCTAGGAATAAATCCCATTTGATAATGATGTTATCTTTTTAATATATTGCTGAATTTGGTTTGCTAATATTTTGTTGAGGTCTTTTGCATCTATGTTCATCAGTTATATTAGCTTGTAATTTCTTTTTTATAATGTCTTTGTCTCATTTTGGAATCAGGGTAATGCTGGCATCATAAAATGAGCTTGGTAGCCTTCCTGCCTCTTCCATTTTTTGGAAAAATTTAAAAAGGACAGGTGTTGATTTTACTTTCAGTATTTGGTAAATCTTATCTGTGATGCCATCTAGTCAGGACTTCTGTTTTTTGGAAATTTTTGATTACTGATCCAATTTCATTAGTAGTTATTAGTCCATTCAGATTCTCCATTTCTTCTTGATTCAGTTTTGGAAGATCATATGTTTCAAAAATATATATCCATTTGTATCCAGGTTTCCTAATTTGTTGGCATATAATTGTTTATGGTATTTCCTTTTTAAGTGTATTTTATTGATTATGCTATTACAGTTGACCCATTTTTCCCCTTTATCTCCCTCTGCCTGGTTCCCCCATTCCCTCCAGTTCTCCTCCCCCCTTAGTTCATGTCCATGGATTATACATATAAGTTCTTTGGCTTCTCCGTTTCCTATACTATTCTTAACATCCCCCTGTCTATTTTGTACCTACCAATTATGCTTCTTATTTCCTGTACCTTTTCCCACATTCTCCTTCCTCCCCCCACCCACTAATAACCCTCCATGTGATCTCCATTTCTATGATTCTGTTCCTGTTCTAGTTGTTTGCTTAGTTTGTTTTTTATAGGTTCAATTGTTGACAGTTGTGAGTTTGTTGTCATTTTACTGTTTATAGTTTTGATCTTCTATTTCTCAGATAAGTCCCTTTAACATTTCATATAATAAGGGCTTGGTAATGATGAACTCCCTTAACTTTACCTTATCTGGGAAGCACTTTATCCGCCCTTCTATTCTAGATGATAGCTTTGCTGGATAGGGTAATCTTGGTTGCAGATCCTTGCTTTTTATGACTTTACTTCTTTCCAGCCCCTTCTTGCCTGCAAAGTTTCTTTTGAGAAATCAACTGATAGTCTTATGGGAACCCCACTTTAGGTAACTCTCTCCTTTTGTCTTGCTGTGTTTCAGAATCTCTCCTTATCTTTAATCTTGGGTAATTTAATTATGATGTGTCTTGGTGTGTTCCTCTTTGTGTCCAACTTGTTTGGGACTCTATGAGCTTCCTGGATTTGTATGTCTATTTCCTTCACTAGATGGGGGAAGTTTTCTTTCATCCTTTTTTCAAATAAGTTTTCAAACTTTCTCTTCCTCTTCTCCTCCTGGAACCCCTATGATTTGGATACTGGAATGTTTAAAGTTGTCCCAGAGGTCCCTCAGCCTCTCCTCATTTTTTTTTTTTGAATTCTTGTTTCTTCATTCTGTTCTAGTTGGATGTTTATTTCTTCCTTTTGCTTCAAATTGTTGATTTGAGTCTTGGTTTCCTTCCCTTCACTGTTGGATCCCTGTATATTTTTATTTCACATTGTATAACCTTCACTTCTTCCTTTATTTTGCAGCTGCGCTCAATCATTTCTGTGAGCCTCCTGATTACCAGTGTTTTGAACTCTGCATCTGGTAGGTTGGCTAACTCCTCGTTACTTAGTTCTTTTTTTCTGTAGTTTTGATCCATTCTTTCATTTGTGCCATATTTCTTTGTCTTGGTGCACCTGTTGTGTTGTAAAGGAAGGAGTTTTAGGTATTTGCCAGGGTGGGGCAACCCAGTTAGCTGTGTTGTGGCACTGTATGTGGGTGAGGGGTCAGAGAGGGAATAATGCCACTTGCTTGGCTCTTGACCCTCTTTTAGTCACTTCCTCCACTATCCACAAGCAAATTACACCCTTCTAGGTGCTGCCCTGGTGATTATTTCTGGGTGAGTGGGCTTGTGTATGTTTTAGGATCCCACTGCCCCCTCCAATGGACTGTCTTGTGAGTCTGGTGGTTTCTCCTGCCACCACAGGACCAACAGATTTTTAGCCAGAGGCTTTGAGTCTTTATTTCCCTGCCATGGAACTCTGTGTTGTGCAGTCTGTCTCACTCCCCAGTTGTTCCTCCCAGTTTATCCACACATGAATGTGGGCCCATCTTGTCTGCCAGCTGCCACCTTGCTGTGTGTTCTCTTCTCCCTGACTGCCCATCTCCACCCTTCCTACCAGTCTGGATGAATGTTTCTTCTTTAACTCCTTGGTTGTCGGACTTCCATACAGTTTGATTTTCTGGCAGTTCTGGTTGTTTTTTGTTTTCAAATTGGTTGTTATCTTTCTTTTTGTTGTGTGAGGAAGCAAAGTTTATGTACCTATGCCTCCATCTTGGCCGGAACTCCTAATTGTTCATGGTATTTTCTTATAATTTTTTTGTATTTTTATGTTATCAGTTGTCATTTTTATTTCATTTATGATTTTATTTGGGTCATCTCTCTTTTTCTTGGTGAGTCTAGTTAACAGTTTATCATTTTTGTTTATGTTTTTAAAGAAACATCTCTCGGTTTCATTGATTTTTTATACTGTTTCAATAGACTTTGTTTTGTTTATTTCTGCTCTACTCTACTATTCCTTTCACTTTGGGCTTTGCTCTTTCTTTCTAGTTCATTTAGGTATAAGGATAGATTTTTAATTTGAGTTTTCTCTTGTTTCTTGAAGTAGGCATATATTGCTATGAATTTCATTCTTAGAGCTGCTTTGATTGTAGCCCATAATTTTTTTTTTAGGTCATTGTGTTTTCATTTTCATTTGTTCCAATGTATCTTTTGAGTTCTTTCTTGATGTTGTTGTTAACCTATTTATTGTTTACTATAATTATTATCTTCCATGTGCTTATATTTTTCAGTTTTCTTATAATTGATTTCATTTCATACCATCATGATTAGTAAACGTGCTCGATATGATTTCAAACTTCTTAAATTTTTTGAGACTTATTTTGTTGCCTAAAATGTGGTCTGTCCCGAAAAATGTTCCATTTGCCCTTGAAAAGAATGTATATTCTACACTTTTTGGTTGAAGTATTCTAAAAATATCAAATCCATCTGGCTCTATGTGTCATTTAAAGCATCTTTTTCTTGCTGTTGTTGATTTTCTGTATGAATGATAGATAAATTGATATGAATGGTGTGTTAAAATCACCTACTATGACTGTACTACAGTCAGTCTCCTCCTCTATGTCTGTTGATTTTTGCTTTATATATTTAAGTCCCCCTACAATGGGTGCATAATGTTTACAAGGCTTATATCCTCTTGTTAGGTTTATCCCTTCCCTGTGTCATGTTATAGCCATCGTAAAAAAGTCTATTTTGTGTGATATAAGTATTGAAATCCAAGCTATTTTTTGTTTCCATTAGTATGATATATCTTTTTCCATCCCTTTACTTTCAGTTTATATGTGTATCCAATCTGAAGTGGATCTCCTGTAAGTAACACATATATGGATCTTGTTTTCTTATCCATTCAATCACTGTATTTTTTTTTATTGGAGCACTTAATTCATTTACATTTAAAGTAATTATTGATAAGTACATAGTTGATGTTATTTTATTGTTTATATTTTTTCTTTTCTTTTTTTGTTGTTGTTCAATTACAGTTGTCCCCATTTTCCCCCATTACTCTCCCCTGCCCTACCCACCCACCACCTCTTACATTCAATCTCACCCACCATTGTCTTTGTCCGTGGGTCCTTTATACATATTCCTTGACTTTCCCCTTCCCTGTCTTTCCTCTGTTATCCCCACCCTCCCCTTTGATTATTGTCAGTTTTTTATTTCCATGTCTCTGGTCCTATTTTGCTTGATTGTTTGTTTTATTGATTAGGTTCCACTTATAGTTGAGACCATATAATATTTGTCTTTCACTGCCTGGCTTATTTCACTTAGCATAATGTTCTCCAGTTCTATCATGCTGTCAAGAAGGGTAGGAGTTCCTTCTTTCTTTCTGCTGTGTAGTATTCCATGGTGTAAATGTACCACAGTTTTTTAGTCCACTTATTTAGTGGTAAGCACTTAGGTTCTTTCCAGCACTTCGCTATTGGAAATAGCACAGCTGAGAACATTGGGGTGCAGAAGTTCTTTTGAATTGGTATTTCAGGATTCTTATGGTATAATCCCAGCAATGAAATTGCCAGGTCAAAAGACAGTTCCATTTTTAGTTTTATGAGGTAATTCCATACTGTTTTCCACAGTAGCTGCACCAGTCTGCACTCTCACCAACAACATACTAAGGTCCCCTTTTCTCCACAACCTTACCAGCACTTGCTGTTTGTTGATTTGTTTATGATGGCCATTCTGACCAGTGTGAAGTGGTTTCTGATTGTGGTTTTAATTTGCATGTCTCTGATGGTTAATGATGCTGAGCACCATTTCGTATGTCTCTGGGCCCTGTGTATGTCCTCTTTGGAGAAGTGTCTGTTCAGGTCCTTTGCCCATTTTTTAATTGGGTTGTTTGTCTTCCTGACTGTGGAGGTATGTGAGTTCTTTATATATTTTGGAGATCAAACTCTTGTCCAACGTATCATTGGCAAATATATTTTCCCATATGATTGGTTCACTTTTCATTTTGCTGATGTTTTCTTTAACTGTGTAGAAACTTTCTAATTTGGATGTAGCCCCCCCTTTTTTTCTTTCTTTAAACCCCTTGCTCTGGGGCTACACATTGGTGAAAATATTCCTGTGTGGGATATGTGAGATTTTTCTGCCTATGTTCTCCTCTAGGACTTTTATGGCGTTGCAATTTATATTTGTGTTTTATCCATCTTGAGTTTATTTTTGTGTATGGTGTAAGTTGGTGGTCTAGTTTCATTTCTTTACATGTCGCTGTTCATATTTTTTTTATCTTTTTTTCTTTCTTTTTAAAGAAGTCCCTTTAACATTTCTTATAATACTGGTATGGTGGTGATGAACTTCTTTAGCTTATTCTTATCTGGAAAGCTCTTTAATCTCTCCTTCAATTCTACATAATAACCTTGCTGAGTAGAGTAATCTTGGTTATGGGTGCTTGCTTTTCATTACTTTGAATATTTCATACCAATCCATTCTGTTCTGCAAAATTTCTGTTAAGAAATAAGCTGAGAGTTTTATGGGAGCTTCCTTGTTGGTCACTAACTGTTTTTCTATTGATGTTTTTAAGATTCTCTCTTTGTCTTTAACCTGTGCCATTTTAATTTTGATGTGTCTTAGTGTGAGCCTCTTTGTGTTCATCTTGTTTGGAACTATCTGCATGTCCTGACTTGTTTTTCTATTTCCTTCACCAAGATAGAGAAATTTTTCATCACTATTTTTTCAAATAGGTTCTCAGTCCCTTGCTGTCTCTTCCCTGCTGGTACCCCTATGATGTGAATAGTGGTATGCTTGATACTGTCCCAGATGCCCCTTTAACTATCCTCTGTTTAAAAAAAATATATATTTTTTTCCTTTTGCTGCTCCAATTGGGTGTTTTCTGCTACCTTGTGTTTGAAATCACAGATTTGATAATCTGATTCATCTAATCTGTTCATTTCTCTGTGTTCTTTTATTGCATATAGTTGTTTGTGCTATTAGAGTTGTCCCTGCTTTTTTCTTCTTTTTGCACCTCCATTCAACCCCCTCCATCAGGCAATCCCCATATCATCTGAGTGCATGAGTGATGCATATTTGTTATTCGGCTAATCCCTTCCCCCATTTTTCATCCAGTCCTCTTCCCTTCCAACAACTATCATTCTGTTCCATGTACCTATGCTTCTGTTTCTATTTTGTTAGTTTATTTTGTTCATTAGATTCCACATGTATGTGAGATCATAAGGTATTTGTCTTTCACCACTTGGCTATTTCACTTAACCTGGTTATTCCAGGCCCATCTATGGTGTTAGAAAAGGTAAGAATTCCTTCTTTTTCACTGCTGCATAGTATTCCTTTGGGTAAATGTAGCACAGACTTTTTATCCACTCATCTACTGATGGACACTTGGGCCATTTTCAGATCTTGGCCATTGTAAATAACACTGCTATGAACATAGAGGGGTGTGTGTGTGTGTGTGTGTATTTTTTTATATTTCAGGATTCTTGGGATTATTCCAATAAGTGGAATTGCTGGGTCAAAAGGGGTGTCCATTTTAAATTTCAGTTATTGTAGTCCTCATTTTTACTGTGTTTTATGGGTTGTAGCTTCAATTTTATGTTTCCTATCTTTTTGTTAATGTTTTCACTGAGTTCATTGACTCTTTCTCTAAGTTCATTGAGCATCTTTATAACCAGTATTTTGAACTCTGCATCTAGTAGATTGCTTGTGTCCATTTTTAGTTCTTTTTCTGGAGTTTTGTCCTATTCTTTCACTTAGGACATGCTTCTTTCTCTCCTCATTTTGGCTGACTATTCCACGTATTTACTTCTATGCATAGGTAGATCCACTATGTCTCCCGGTCTTGGCAGAATGGTCTTGTGTATTAGGTGTTCTATGAGACACAGAGGTATTGTCTCCTTGGTGACTTTAGCTAGGTGTTGCAGTTGTATATGTTGTGCTTGTTTTTGTGCCTTCTTGATGTAGTTCAGCCTTGATTGCTGGTGGCACATCAGTGGAAAGGATTGACCCTCAGGCTCACTGGTTGTGAAGAATGTCAGTGATGCAGCTGACAAACTGTGGTGTGAAGGCTGACCCCATAGAGTAGGATTCCATTTATTTAGGCTCTGGTGCCTGCTTATTCCACCTTTTGGGTTTTTCATTCATGGAGGTGGTTGGGTGGTACTCTTGTGTGGTCTAAATCTGGCCACAGGCTGTGTTAGTTTTGGGGCCTCTTGGGTGGGGCTCTGGTGCAGAACAAGTCCAGCTACCTGTGCCTGGCCTGGAGCCATGAGGTAGGAGCTACAAAGTTATCTGCAGATGGTTGCCACCTATACTGGGCTTAGAGGTATCTGGGAGAGGCTAAACTGCAAACTAAAGCCAGCTACCACTAGTGCCAGCCTTGGGGCTGCTTAGCAAGCGGTAGGGGGCATGCTGAGGATGAACACTGCTTATTGCAGTTTGTGAAGCATTGAGGGATTTTAAGAAAGTTCTCAAAGTGAGCCGAGATAGACAGTTTGTGTGGACAAACTTCTAGAAAGCAATTTCAGCAGCCCTGTAAGTGTGGTCTCAGCAAATCACCAGGCTAGAGTAAATGTTGGTTAGCTAAGTTTATGGAGACTCAAACTTGGTACCCCCATGCCTGTATCTTGGGGGAAAGCAATACTCAACAAAAGAACAATGATATCTGAGAGAACATCTGTCCAGGAGAAAGCTGCCCTTCCAACTCTTGACCTGAAATCTGACAATTCTGTTCCTCCCCATATGTTCCTTGTGCTTTTCAAATTGCTCCTCCAGCTTTGGAACTCAGAGTGAGTGAGTCTATCAGTGAGTAAGCCCATGAACTTGCCCTTTAAAATAAATTCCTGAGATTCTAGAAGCCCTCCATCTCACCTGGACAAAATTCCTGCTGGTTTTCACAACCCCATGTTACAGTGATTCCCCTTCCAAGTACTAGAACCCTGGACTGGGGGGCCTGGTTTGGGATGTGATTCCTTACTCCTCAGGGGTGATCTCTGCAGCCAAGATATCCTTCCTATTTCTTAGCTGCTACACTGTGGGTGCGGGACCTGCCCATTCCAGGTCTCCCTCAACCTCCTAACAGTCTCAATGTGTCTTCTTCTTTGTATCCTTAGTTATAGGAATCCTGTTCAGTTAGAATTCAGACAGTTGTTTTTGTTGGATGTTCTGTAATTTATGTGTAAATTTGATGTGATTGTGGGAAGAGGCGAGCACAACATTTACCTAGTTCACCACCTTAATCAAAAATCTCGAACAGGACATTATCACACATTTGATTACATAGTGAATTTTAGATCAAACAAAAGAGAAATCAGATCTTCTTCAGCTTTGGAAGAAAAAACTTCTCATTGTTTTATAATGAAAAACTTCACTTCCCAAAGTTTTGTTTTTATCATGTGAAAACATGAAAGACATTTCCAAACTTAATCCCTCTGAGAAATATTGCAGGAACATTACATAGAAGTTCCAGAAGATAATAGTATTGGAATAGGGGTAGAAGTAAAGAACTTGACTCTAACTTTGCCTACTCAAGGGATTATTGCTGTAGAATGTAAGTTGAATAGTTGCAGAATTGCTACATCAGGCTAATAAATCTGTGAGTATCTGGGGAGCTGGTGAGGTATTTTGCTCCTGGCATGTGAAGGTTATCACAAGAGGAAGACTAGGCTAGTGGGAAATTAATGTTATGGGTGGAAGGAAGCTACCGAGACCTAGGAGAAGGTAAGGGTTGAATCAGAACAAAGGAATCCCTGAAAGGGAGGCACTGAGATGCCAGGAAAGTTATGATGACCAAGTCAGTGTGGGTGAAAACCAGCAGTCAGACTAACTAGCATCTAAGCACCCTGAGATACTGACTTGAGGTTGTTCCTGTCTTCCAGAGTAACAGGTTGTGTCCTGTCATCTGAGAAAAAGTGGCTTCAACTGGGAGTAAAGGAAGACAGTTCTCCAGGGAGAACAGGATTCAGCACTGTCACTGAGGCCCCTGGATCTTCACCTAGCATTGTTTTCACATATGCCACTGCATTTAGTCATTTTGGCAGCCCTGGAATCAAAGTGCTATTATCCCTCTTTTATTCACATTCAGACAGCTGAAATAACCTGTCCATGATTCACTCAAAGATCGGTCTGACAGTAAAGCCCAAGCCCAATGGTTTCCCTACATGTCATTTGTAGATTACCTGAACATTTGTTGGGGGTGTTGGAGAGAAGATTCAAGCATCACATGGAAGGTTGCTGTTGGTAATTTCCGAGGTAATCCAAACCAGAGACGTTTTGAGCCTTTAAAAAGACAGGGAAGATAAGCTGATGGAGATGCTCAAATGCCAAAGATGGTAAGAGCTAGAGATCAAAGTGATGAATATGAAAAAAATTACAGCAATTCTTTTCTTTAAGATTTTATTTATTTTTAGAAAGGAGAAGGGAAGGAGAGAAAGCGGGAGAAAAGCATCAATGTGTGGTTGCCTCTCGAGCACCCCCTACTGGGCACCCAGGCATGTTCCCTGACTGGGGAATCGAACCAGTGAACCTTTGCTTCACAGTCCAGCGCTCAATCCACTGAACCACATCAGCCAGGGCAAATTATAGCAATTATTGAATAAAACAGTAACCTAAGTAGCTTCTTCATTCCAAGAATGGTCTCAAGTAGTCATTTATTTTAAATGTATGTGTTTTTACAGGAAACATGTACCTGAAGACAATGGTTTATGCATTTCTTTTCAACTGGATTTAATTTGAAAAGTTAAGGGGGACTATATTAGTGAAAACTACCTACAGCAACTCATTATGAGGAGGCTCTTTCCATAATTAATACATTCAAGAAATATTTATTGTGCATCTACTAAGTGTCAGGCACTGTTTCAGACACTGAAGAACATAGCAGTGAATAGGGAAGACATTAATGGGGCTGGCATTCTTTTAAGAGTAAAATCACATGTATATTCATCTGCTTATAAGGTCAGCTCTTCAGTGGGTAGGCCCTCTGAGAGTTCTTTGGGACTTGCCATTTAGTAAATGTGTTCCACTTTCTAGAATATTGCTCTTTGTTCAGTATACCTGGGGTTTATAGAGGTTGCCTGCTTTTTAAGACTGATATAGTGGCAAGCCAGTAAAAACAAGTGGAGTGCCTGGTACCTTGCTAAGGATACAAATGCTTGTTGAATTCAATGACAAAGCTAATAGCATCAATAGTAATATCACCCTTCATTTACATTTTTCAAAGTAAAAAAATTCAAGATGGTTTGAGTCCCAGACTATATAAAAACTTACTAAAGGCAAATGCTTTTGTTTTTAGAGTAGGTTATAAAGTTCGAAACAGAACAAAACTTAAATGAGATCCTGACATAAAAGTAGATAACATTTTGGATTTTGTTTCATAAAAAAATAATCAAACCAATACTTCACTAAGCAATTCAATTGTACAGACAAAAATAGCTGTCACTGATTTCTGAAGTGGGTAGTGCAAACAGACCGTCAACTTCCTGAGTAAGTCTGTTTTGGACACTACAGTTCCTTATTAGGAAGGTCACTTTTAAAATGGAGGAGGTAGAAACTATTTCTTCATTTTCTATATAATTTTATTGAGTTCTTCAAAGAATAGCATTTCTTTGGCTTTTCCCATATGTATATAAAGGGGAAACCCAGTTATAAGTCCAAACTGCAAAAATGTAACTCCAAAGAAGATATTCCTCATCACCAACGTTAATATAACTCCTGGAACTAAGAAAATGTTTTCTTATTTTATTAAATTTATTGTGGTGACATTGATTAATAAGATCATATGGGTTTGAAATGTACATTTCTATGATACGTGACCTGTGTATTGCATAGTATGTCCACCACCCAAAGTTGAATCATCTTCTCTCACCATACATTTGACCCCCTTTACCCTTTAGCATCCCCAAGCCCTTCCCCCTTGAACCTCTGTACTGTTGTCCATATCTGAGTTTCAGTTTTATATCCCACACATGGCTGAAATCAAATGGTTCTAAGCTTTTTCTGATTGACTTATTTCACTTAGCATAATATTCTCAAGGTCCATCCATGTTGTTGCAAATGGCAGTATTTCATCTTTTCTTAAGGCTGAGTAGCATTCCACAGTATATGATGTCTGTCCGGAAAAAGTCCAGCCATTATTAATATAACAAGAATGGTTTGTGCCACATTGATGTGACCTGGCAGCCAAAGAGAGTTGATTAAAATGTACATGCGTGAACAGCGATGACTTCGTTGTACTAGTCAGTGGGTGCATTAGACACTGTTGAATGAGCATGTGTACTGTGCGGCCATCACATTAAAAATGACTGAGCAATTAAAGCAATGAATCTACATCAGATTTTGCATGAAGCTTGGAGGTTCCTCTGCGGAAACTATCTGGATGATTTAGAAGACCACAGCTATGGGCAACTGGTGATTTTCAGCTTAGTCAGGGCAATGCACTTGCTCATGTATCACATTTTGTGCAGTTTTTTGGCAAAACATCAAATCACCCAGGTGACTCAACCTCCTTACAGCCCAGATTTGGAGCCCGGCTACTACTGACTTTTCCCAAAACTAAAATCATCTTTGAAAGGAAAAATATTTCAGACCATCGATGAGAGATAGGAAAATATGATGGGGTAACTGATGGTGATTGGGAGAACTGTGTGAGGTCCTAAGGTGTCTACTTTGAAGGGGACTGAGGTGTCATTGTTCTATATACAATGTTTCTTATATCTTGTACCTTCTTCAATAAATGTCTCTGTTTTTCACAGTACATGGCTGGATACCTCTGGACAAACCTTGTATATGTACCACATCTTCTTTATCCAATCCTTTGTTGAAGGACACTTTGTTTGTGTCCATGTCTTGGCCCCCGTGAATAATGTTGCAACTAACATAATAATACATATATCTTTGCAAATTTTCATGTTTTCATGTTTTTCAGGTAGATAACTAGAAGAGGAATTTCTGGGTTATATGATAACTCACCAGTTTACGTTCCCACCAGCAGTGAATGAGAGTTCCTTTTTCTCCACAACCTCTCCAATGCTTATTATTACTTTTCTTGTTAATAATTGCCATTCTAAGAAGTGTGAAGTGATATCTTGTAGTTTTGATTTGTATTTCCCTAATAGCTAGTGAAGTTGAGCATCTTTTCATATATCTGTTGACCATTTGTATGTCTTCTTGGGAGAGGTGTCTGTTCAGCTTCTCTGCCCATTTTTTAATTGGATTATTTGTTTGGTGTTGAGTTGTATGAGTTCTTTACATATTTTGGGTAGCAATCCCTGTCAAAGCCGTTGTTTGCAAATATTATCTCCTATTTGGTTACTTGCTTTTTTTGTTTTGTTGGCAGTTTCTTTTGCTGTACAGAAGCTTTTTGGTTTAATATAATCCCATTCATTTATTTTTGCCTTTACTTCCCTTTCATTTGGGGTAAAAGTCACAAAATGTCCTCTTAAACCAAGATCCATAAGTTAAGCACGTATTTTTTTCTATGTAATTTGTTGTTTTAATTTTTTAATTTTTATTTAAAAATATTTTTTTTATTTATTTTTATACAGAGGGGAAGAGAGAGAAAGAGAGGGACAGAAACATCAATATGTGGTTGCTTCTCGCAGGCCCCCTACTGGGGACCTGGCATAGCAACCCAGGCATGTGCCCTGACTGGGGATTGAACTGGTGACACTTTGGTTCGCAGGCCAGCACTCAATCCACTGAGCCACACCAACCAGAGCTAATTTATTGTGTGTAGATCTTATATTTAGGTCTTTGATCCATTTTAAATTACTTTTTGTACATGGGAATAAACTGTAATCTAGTTTCATTCTTTTGCAGGTGGTTTTCCAATTTTCCAAGCATCATTTATTGAAGAGGATTTCTTTTCCCCATTGTGTTTTTCTGGCTCCTTTGTCAAAAATTATTTGCCCGTATACACGTTCTTTTAATTCTGGGCTCTCAATCTTGTTCTGTTGTTCTGTGTGTCTGTTTTTCTGCCAATACCATGCTGTTTTGATTATCACAGCTCTGTAGTATAATTTGAAGTCAGGTAGTAAATTGTTTTCCTATATACTAACAATGAAATTTCAGAAAAAGAAATGAAAAGGAAAACAGTTCCTTTTGCAATTGCAACAAAAAGAATAGAACACCTAGGAATAAACTTAACAAAGGATGTGAAGGACCTATATACTGAAAACTAAAAAACATTATTAAAAGAGATTGAAAAAGATACAGTGAAATGGAAAGATATTTTGTGTTCATGAATTGGAAGAATCAACAGTTAAAATGGCCATATTGCCCAAAGCAATATATAGATTTAATGCAATCCCCATCAAAACCCCCATGTCATTTTTAAGGAAGTAGAACAAAAAAATCATCATCAGATGTGTAGAACCACAGAAGACCTCAAATAGCCATAGCAATTCTGAGATGAAAGAACAAAGCTGGAGGTATCACACTACCTGACTTAAAATTGTACTACAGAGTTATGATAATCAAAACAGTATGATATTGGCAGAAAATTTTATTGCTTATTTTTACAGTCAAAATTTCTAACAGTGTCATTCTACACTTGACTGCTTTGCAGAGCTGTAACCAGGTTTAACAAATATTTAATTTCCACTTCCCTTCTTGAAGCAGATGAAGAGCCATTAACATCCTGTCAGTGTAAAAATGTAAATGCTTAGGAAGAATGATGAAGAAATATGCCTTTTAACGGTAAGGTTAATTCTTCAGACATGACATATCTGTTTCTATAGGCCACATATACTGAGATTCTCTGCTTGATGGCACTTTGAATGTCAGCTAGCTCAATACCCTCAATCCCTCAGAAGGAATCTATTTCTGGATAGTCAATCAATGAGGAGCAATGAAGTGAGCCCTTTCAGTTAGATAAAGTTCTCTTTAAAAAGGGCCAGTTCAGTTAGTCAAAGCACATATATAAGAGGCAGGTAATTTCCTCTGACAGCTGGATTACTTTTCTATGTGCCCAAACCATGATTTGGTTTCTAGTCCCAGTGACCAGGCCATTCTTGGATGGATCCCAGTAAAGGAGAGTGTTGTATGTTGTGTCAGGGCCCACAAACAGATCTCTTGTAGGCAACCATGCTTGGGGAAATACACAACTGTTAGTGGTATAATCGCCAGATTCTGAGTGCTGGCAACCCAATTTCCCAGTATGCTTTAAGGTCTGACCTTCTTGACCCCTCATTGCCACAATACGGTGGAGGCATTCATTAAACAGTGGACTATAGGTGTAAATGAAGAATGAGGTAGTTAAGCTACAGGATGTTGCTTTAATATGTTCAGTGATATTTTCCATAGTAACAGATGCAAGTGAGGAAACTGATATATTTTAACATTTTCTTGTTTGACTTTAACATTAAGTCATCATAATGATGAGAAGGTTAATACATCCAGAGATATGAAATGCCAGAGACATTTAAAATATTGATACCATATCAGTCTTTTAAGTTGCTAAGCATTCCTAAAAAACTATAGGGCTGGGTTGCAAATGAAGTAAATAATGAACAATGACACAAAACAGTGGGAGAACTGCAACTTAACTATCTTTACTTCATTACCCAAGGCTCATTGAAAGAAAATAAAATCATAATTAAATTCTAGATGTAGAAATTAAGACACAGGGAGCAGAAGGAACTCGCCCAAGTTAATAGCAGAAACAAGCCTGGAATCCAGACCTTTTGGCGTGCTAAGCCAGTGCTTCGTAAGCCCTGCTGCATCTGTAGGTCATCAAGGAGCACCTTTTCTTATTAAGGGTGCATTAATTCTAGCACATGGCTCATCAGAATTTATTGCGACATCAACATCTGCAATAAAAAGCTCAGCTAGATTTCCTTTTGAATGAAAGTATTAAAAACACCATTTGAAAGAACATTGTTTATTTACAATATCTCCTCCTGTTAACCTTAATTCATTGTTTAAGTAGAGAGATCTAAATATATATATAATCTCAACAGTAAATAATTCAAGTTTAAAATCAGATAAGGCATGAACTCATCTACTGGGTTTATATTTCTTTCTCTAATTGACAATACTGCCTTGTCCTGCCATTTATACAGGAAATAGTGTCTCACCTGTAAACAAATGAACTTTTTGAATTAAATACTGCTCAGTTCCCATTTGCTTTGAAGTTTTTTTTTAAACAATCAGAATCCACAAACTTCTCAAATTCAAGGAGGTGTTCATTTTTGTTTGCTGAAGTGTTTTTTAATATCTATGTAGAGGTGGAAGAAATCCATAGAGTTTTGAAGTCTGAACTTTAACTGAGGTTTTATATATTGAAATTCTAAACACTTAAAGGTAATAGTAGATATTTGGAAGTCACAGGTCATATACTCAAAACTTGTATGATTTCACAGGAGTCAATGCAGAAAGCAAATTTAAATCATTTTTTTCTTTCTTACTCTGGCTTTCCACATTGGCAAACATTTTCTGATTGCCCATTCTGAGCAAGGCACTATTGTATATCCAAGATGAGATATGGAGTAGGGGGTGTGCAGGAAGGGGAGGGTTGAACATGTGCAAGGATGACTAAACACTGTCTTTGTCCTGCCATCACTTGTGGTCTGTAAAGAGTATTAAGACGGGGACACATGTATCACATAGGATGGTCAATGGAGGGTGGAAGCATTCCAGGACAGAATTTTAGGAGGGACTCCCAAAAGATAGGGGATGGAAATGTGGCCTTATACAAATGGGAGAATTTCATCAGGCATACCTGAGAGACCTGGGAGCAAGAGAGTATACTAGGTGAAGGAAACAGCAACAGAAATGATACAGAGGTGGGAAAGGGCAGATAAGATTGGGGACTGAATGGAAAGAAGCCCATACACTCTGATTGACTGTGTTTGTTGGGCTTATGTATGTAGCCAAGTCATATGGCTGGCTAAGTAGAGGCACTCATTTCAATGCCCCTGTGGCATGAAGGTAAGCTACAGGCAACTCACAAAGACTGAGCTTTGTGGCTGTAATCCACCTAGTGGCAATGGCTTATGGACTGTTGTCCAGCTAGGCCCACTAGAAGTTTCTTTCATATCTAATAATGAAAACTGGGAGCTCAAGGACCTGGGACAGATATAGAGCCTTCCTGTGTTTCTGACAAGGTACCATAATTCTTGTTTGCTTGGAACTTCGAAAATTTAAGACAGAGCAGCAGGTCAAGACAATTTGTTATTTTTTG
Source organism: Mormoops blainvillei (assembly GCA_004026545.1). NCBI lineage: Eukaryota > Metazoa > Chordata > Mammalia > Chiroptera > Mormoopidae > Mormoops > Mormoops blainvillei. The sequence continues at coordinate 73,586 of PVJD01007386.1, forward strand.
ATGGGCCTCATAAGAGTGCTGAGGGAACACAAGCTGTAAACCTGTAAAATAACATTGCAAAGATAGAATCTGGAAGTCTGGGGCCAGGAGCTGTAATTCCCTACAGCTGCTTCCTAAACAAACCCACAGATGCAAACAGGAGCAAACTATTTAGAAAAATTAAGAAAAGTCTGTTTGGCTAAATCTGTACACAAGACATTTTTAAAAATCCTTCCAATAATTTCCATTTTCCATTTCTCCCTCAAAGCTGCCCTTTTCTACATATGAAACACAGCTACAACCCCAAATAAGGAAGGAACAGAACCAAGAAATATTCATCATACCAATACTCCTAAATGGTTCGTGTGACTGCTTTCATCCATGTGCTCTTTCCTCAATAAGATCATCAGAATCTATGATGATCACACATTGTGCATTTGACAGCTAGTGGACCAGACTGGATGCCAGTTTTAGACCTTAGCACTTGGAATCAAAATAAAGGGTCTTTAGTATTTTATAAGAGACCTAGAAGTAGAAACTTAATTCAGAAAAGACAATTGCTCCTTATTACAAACACCACATCAACTTCATTGATTTATTTTTTTCTTTTTAAAAATATACCATTTTTCTAGATTTTTTCATTTTCACTGTATTTTTATCCATAACCATTTATCTCCCCTTGCCTTCTTCTACCTCTTTCCACCATAGCTACCCCTCGCCATCACCACACTCTTTTCTTTGTCTATGAGTTCTTTTTCTTTGTTGCCAGATCCCTCCATCCTACCTGCCCTCACCAGATCTGTCAGCCTGCTATCTATGACTCTGCCTCTGTTTCGCTTGTTATTCCATTAGATTCCACATATGAGTGAAATCATATGATACTTGTCTTTCTCTGACTGGCTTATTTCACTTAGCATAATGTTCTCCAGGTCCATCCATGCTGTTGCAAAGAGTAAAATTTTCTTCTTTTTTTCACATCTAGGTAATATTCCATTGTGTAAATGTGCCATAGCTGTTTTTTCCACTGACCTGCTGATGGACACTTGGGCTGCTTCCATAACTTGACTATTATAAATAACACTGTAATGAACATAAGGGTGCATGTATTCTTTCAAATTAGCATTTCAGGTTTATCTGGGTATATTCCAAGGAGTGGTATTGCAGGGTTATAAGGCAATTCCACTTTTAATTATTTGAGTCATCCCCATACTGTTTTCCACAGGGGCTGCATCAATCTACATTCCCACCAACAGGGCAAAAGAGTTCTCCTTTCTCCACATCCTCCCCAGCACTTGCTCTTTGTTGATTTATTGATGACAGCCATTCTGACAGGTGTGAGGTAATATCTCCTTGTGTTTTTAATTTTCATTTCTCTAATGATTAGTGATGTTGAGCATCTTTTCATATGTCTATTGGCCATCTGTATGTCCTCTTTGGAAAAGTGTCTATTTAGGTCCTTTGTCCATTTTTTAATTGGGTTGTTTGGTGTTTTTGGTGTTGAGTTTTAAAAATTCTTTACAAATTTTGGGTATTGACACCTTATCAGATGTATCAGCAAATATGTTTTCCCATTCACTGGGTTGTCTTTTCATTTGTTGTGAAATGGTTTCCTTTGCTGTGCAAATACTTTTTAGGTTGATGTAGTTTCATTTGTTTTTTTCTTTTGTGTCCCTTCCCCTAGAAGAGATACATCAGAAAACATATTGCTACAAGCAATGTCTGATATTTTAGTGCCTACGTTTTCTTCTAGGATTTTTGTGGTTTTGAGCTTATTAGGCCTTTAATTCATTTTGAATTTATTCTTGTGTGTGGCGTAAGAAGGTGGTCTAGTTTAATTTCTCTGCACATATCTGTCCAGTGTTTCCAACTCCATTAATTGAATAAACTATCTTTGGACCATTTTAAGTTTTTGCCTCCTCTGTCAAACATTAATTGACTATAAACGCATGGATTCATTTCTGGGCCCTCTATTCTGTTCCATTGATCTATGTGTCTGTTTTTATGCCAGTACCATACTGTTTTGATTACTATGGCCTTATAATATAGTTTGTTATTAGGTAGCATGGTTCTTCCAATTTTGTTCTTCTTTCTAAAGACTGCTGTTGTTATCCAGGGTCTTTTGTGGTTCCATATAAATTTTTGGAATATTTGTTCTAGTTCTGTGAAATATGTCATTGGTATCTTGATAGGAATTGGATTGATTCTATGGATTGCTTTGGGCTGTCTGGACATTTTAATGATGTTAATTCTTCCTATCCATGAGCACGGTATATGCTTCCACTTATTTGTATTTTCTTCAATTTCTTTCTTCAGTGTCCTATAATTTCCTGAGTACAGTTTTTTTTACATCCTTGGTTAGGTTTATTCCCAGGTATTTTATTCCTTTTGAGGCAGATGTGAATGGGATTTTCTTAATTTCTGTTTCTGTTAGTTCATTATTGGTATATAAAAATGCAACTGATTCTGGGTATTAGTTTAGTATCTTGTTACTTTACTGAAGTTATTTATCAGTTTAGTAGTTTCTTGGTGGAATCTTTAGGGGTCTCTATATAAACCTTCATATCATCTGAAAATAACGACAGTTTTATTTCTTCCTTTCCAATTTGTGTGCCTTTAATTTCTTCATTTTCTCTGTTTGCTGTGGCTAGTACTTCCAGTACCATGTTGAATAAGAGCAGTGAAAGCAGATATTCCTGTCTTGTTCCTGATCTTATGGGGAATGTTTTTACTTTTTGCCCATTGAGTATGGTGCTGGCAGTGAGTTTGTCATATACGGCATTTATTATGTTTAGGTATGTTCTCTATGCCCACTTTGCTAGGAGTTTTTATCATAAACGGGTGCCAGATTTTATCAAATGCTTTTTCTGCATCTATTGATATGATCATATAGTGTTTAATTTTTCATTTTGTCTATGTGGAGTATTACATTTATTGATTTATGAATATTGTACCAAACTTACATTGCTGGTTTTATTGTCTTGTTGGATTGCTCCCATTATCATCAAGTTGTGTCCTTCTTTGTCTCTTACTATAGCCTTGGTTTTAAAGTTTATTTTGTTGCATATAAGTATTGCTAATCAAGCTTTTTTTCTCCTTTCCATTTTCATGAAATGCCTATTTCCATCCCTTTACTTTTAGTCTGTACGAATCTTTTGTTCTGAGGTGGGTCTCTTGTAGGCAGCATATATATGGGTCTTGTTTTCTTATCCATTCAGCTACCCTATGTCTTTTGATTGGAGCACTTAATCCATTCACATTTAAAGTGATTATTGACAGATATATGTTTATTGTCATTTTCTTTTAACTCTGTTCTTCTGTTTCCTTATCCTCCTCCTTCTTATTCTTACTCATTTTAAAAGATTTTATTGATTAATTTTTACAATGAGGGAAATGGGGGAAGAAAGAAAGGGAGACAAACATTGATGTGTGATAGGTACACTGTGATCAGTTGCCTCTTACATGCCCCCAGATCAGGACTGGGCCCACAACTCAGGCAAGTGGCCTGACTGGGAATTTAACCAGCCACCTTTGGGTTCACAGGCCAGCACTCAGTCCACTGAGCCACATCAGCCAAACCTTCTTATTCTTATTCTTAAAGCAAGCCCTTTAACCTTCTCGTAACATTGGTTTGGTGATAACAAATTCCTATAGCTTTTTCTTGTTGGGAAGCTTTTTATTTCTCCTTCAATTTTAAAAATAAGTTCACTGGGTAATATAGCCTTGGTGTAGATCCTTGTTTTTCATCACTTTGAATATTTTATGCCACTCTTTCTGACCCGAAATGTTTCTGTTGAGAAATCAGATGACAGTCTTACAGGATCTTCCTTGTAGGTAACTAACTTATTTTCTCTTGCAGCTTTTAAGATTCTCTCCCTGTCTTTAAGTTTGCCCTTTTTTAAAATTTTTCATTGCATATATTTCCATTACCATTTATCTCCCATATGCCCCCTTCACCTCCCTGGAATCACCATACTGTTTTCCATGTCCATGAGTCCTTTTCCCTTTTTGTTCAATTTCTCAATCCCCTAACTGCTCCCACAGAGCTGTCAGACTGTTCACTATCTATGGGTCTGTCTTTATTTTGCTTGTTAGTTTAATTTGTTCATTAGATTCCACATATAAGTGAAATCATATGGTATTTGTCTTTGTTGGCTTTCTTCTCTCTCTCTCTCTTTTTTTTTTTTTGTTGTTGTGCTTCAGTTACAATTGTCCCGCTTTTTTCCCCATTGCTCTCCCTTGCCCCGTCCCCTCCTACTCCTACAATCAATCCCCGCCGCCATTCTCCATTCCCATAAGTCCTCTATTCATGTTCCTTGGTTTTCCCCTTTCACTTCTTTCCTCCATTATCCCCCTCCCTCTTCCTTATGGTCACAGTCAGTTTGCTCTTTATTTCCAAGTCTCTGGTTCTATATTACTCATTTGTGTGCTTTGTTGATTAGGTTTCACTTATAGGTGAGATCATATGGTATGTACAATAGCCAAATGCTGGAAACAGCCTGAGTGCCCATCAGTAAATGAGTGGATCAAAAAACTGTGGTACATTTACATGGTGGGGTACTAGGCAGCAGAAAGAAAGAAGGAACTCCTTTGTGACAGCATGGATGGAACTGGAGAGTATTATGTGAAGTAAAATAAACCAGGTAGTTTATTTCACTACCTGGTTTATTTCACTTAGCATGATGTTCTCCAGTTGCATCCATACTATCTTAAAGGGTAAAATTGTCTTCTTTTTATGACTGAGTTGTATTCTATTGTGTACACATCCCATAGTTGTTTTATCCATTCATTTACTGATGGACACTTGAGCTTCTTCCATATCTTGACAATTGTAAATAACAGTTCAATGACCATAGGAGTGCTTATGTTCTTTCGAATTAGTATTTTGGGTTCCTTTGGATATATTCTCAGGAGTGAAATCACTGAATCAGAAAGCTGATCCATTTTTAATTTTTTAAGGTCTCTGCATACTGCTTTCCCCAGTGGCTGCACCAATCTGCTTCCTACTAATAGTGCAAAAGAATCCCCTTTCTACATATCCTTACCAGCACTTGTTTTTTTGTGTGTTTTTTTTTAATTGATGATAACCATTCTGAAATTATGATTTGTCTTGGTGTCAGCCTCTTTGGGTCCATCTTGTTTGGGACTCTCTGTGCTTTCTGTTCTTGTGTGTCATTTTCCATGACCTGGTTAGGGAAGTTTTCAGTCATTATTTCTTCAAATAGATTCTCAATCCCTTGCTTTCTCTCTTCTCTTTCTGTTATTCCTATGATGCAAATGGTGTTGCACTTCATGTTGTCCTAAAGGTGTCTTAAACTCTCTTCATTTTTTTAATTATTGTTTTTGCTCTCTGATTCAGTGTTTTTTTCTATCTTGTCTTCCAAATCATTAATTCAATTCTCTGCTTCATCTAACCTACTGTTTATTACTTCCAGTGTATTATTTATTTCAGACATTGCATTTTTTATTTCTGGCTGATCCTTGTTTTAAGGTTTCTGTCTTTTTTCATTCTTTTGGCATACTCATTGGAGGGAGGACTCAAAATCCCCAGAATTTATTTATAAAAAGTGTGTATTTATTCTTACATGTTTAAACTTCAGTTACCTTAAAAGTAGTCTTCATTTGATGCAATACACCTTTGAGACATTTTTTCACTGCTCTAAACAGTTTTTGAAATCATCAATTTTCACGTTTTTCTGTGCTTCTGCTGGTTTTAGTTTCATCTCTTTCACATTGTCAAAATAGTTCCCTTTGAGGACTTTTTCTTCCACGGAAACAAGAACAAAAGCTGCTTTGGGCAAGATCAAGTGAATAGGAGGATGGAGAATAAGGATCATTCCATTTTTGTTGAAAAACTGCTGAAGACTCAGCGTAGTGTGGGCAGGTGCACTCGTAAATCACCTATCATGAAATGGGCAAATGCATTGAAAGGGTCTTCAAAAAAATTCACTGAAGCTGAAAGCAGACACTCACAACAATACTAGCTCATACACTGATACAGATGGGTTCCTAGAACACTCATGGAGCAGGAAAAATCCTGTACTACAAGGGTCCTGAACTCCAGAGCAGAATTCCTTTTTTAAGGGGTCCTTCCTTATAATCATTACTTCGAACTCTCTGTCTGATAAATTGCTTGCCTCCATTTCATTTAGTATTTCTTCTAGAGAATTCTCTTGTTTTTTTCATTTGGGGCCCTTTTCTTTGTCTTCCCATTTTGGATGCCTCTTTGAGACTGTTTCTATGTATTAGGTAGATCTGCAAAGACTCATGCAGACCTATGTCAGGTGGTGCCTGTGACTGGCCTTGGGCAAACAGATTGGAGCTATCAGAGATCCAGAACTAGTGACTCCCTCTGCTGGGCCTGGGTGCATGCTGAAAGGAGCAATCTATGCACCAAGGCCAGCTTTTACCAGCACTGGGTCTGGGTAAAGGTTAGCTAAAGTCTCAAAGCATGCAAAGATCCACCCCCACCTGCAGGCTGCCTGTTAGGCTTGGTCACTTAAAGACCCTCCAGTTGTACCCTCAGCAGAGCATTAGCTCCTCAGGGTGAGGCAAGAGGTATTCCTGCAGGTGGGGCTATTTCTTCCCTCCAGACTGATTCTGCATGGAAGGGAGTGCTCTGCCTGAGAAAGATGGGTGCTCTGCAGTTAGAGGAATGACTGAGCATAGGGACCCCCATGGCTGACCCTGCAGCACTCTCCCCAGAGCCACTAATCCAAGGCTCTCCACACACCCAGCTATAGTCCACTCTGCCCTCCCTCTGCTGGAGCCCAGGAAAAGTGGCTGAAAATGATATTTTGGGCATTGATCCTTTAAGAGAGTGGCTGTGTCTCTAGCCATCTCTCCCTGGCTGACGGAAACCTTGCCGCTTTTACAGCTGGATGTTATGTGGGTGCATTTCCTGGCTCTGGTGCTGTAGGTTGGGGATTCCAGCTTGGGGTTTAGACCCCACATTTCTTAGGGGGAAACCTTGGCCAACAGAAATATCTTTCCAGAACTTCAGCTACCGCCCATGGGAGCCCAACCAGCCCTCTTGCACTGCCTCACTTCCTACTAGTATCGATGTGGTTTCTTCTATAAGTTCTTTGTTATAAGTCTTCTTTCTCTCCAGCTAGCGTTCAGTTGGTTATTCAGAATGCTTTTTGTATAATTTAGTTGTAATTCGGTTTGGTCCTGGGAGGAAGTAAGTGTAACTTCCAACTACTCTGACTCCATCTTGGATCTACTGATGATTCATTTATTTTCATCCAGCTAATACCTGTTCAACCCCAGCAACCTGAAAATGAGCTATGTAATATTTTAACTTATATTTATTGAAGTATAATTTACATACAATAAAAATTCATCTTTTTTAGAGTATAGTTCTGTGAGATTTGATGAATATGTATAGATGTGTAATTATCACCACAATCAAGATATAGGAGAGTTTCAATACCCCCCAAATTCCCTCATACCTCTCTGTAGTAAACTCCTAAAACATCCCCATTCCTTAACAACTATTGATCTCTTTTCTGTTCCTTTAGCTTTGCCTTTTGCAGAATGTCATACAAATGGAATTATGCAGTATATAGTCATTTTGAGTCTGGTTAGTTCACTTAGAATAATACCTTTGAGATTCATCAATGTGGTTGTGTGTATGAATACTTTATTCATTTTATTGTTGTATAGTTCCCGTTGTATGGATGTACCACAATGTGTTTATCCTTTCATCTGGTAAAAGCCATTTAAGTTGTATCCAGTTTTGAAAGTTATGAATAAAGCCTTTACAAACATTCACACAAGTTTTTATGTGATCATAACAGTTCAAACTCATGTCTAAAACTAAATTATTAATATTTTTATCCAACATGACCACCCATGAGTTTCCCTTTCTTGTTAGATAGCAATTCTGTTTTTCTAGTTGCTGATGTCCAAAATATATGCATCAAACTTGCAACTTATCTTATTCCACAACTATCTTTTCAGCAAATTCTGATGGCTTTACCTTCAGAATACATCCAAAATCCTCCACTTTTCACTACCTCCACTGCTATCAACCTGATCCAATATACCTTTATCTATTACCTGGATTACTGTATTAACCTTCTAAATAGTCTCTCTGCATTGGCCCCTGTTCCCTACTTTGTATTCTCAACACAGCAGCCAAAGAAATCCTTCTAATACAATAAATCAGATCAAGTCACTCCTTTGCTTCCCATTTCATTCAGAGGAAAACTTCCAGTCTTTAAAATGTTTTGTAAGGCCATATACTATTTGTTTCCTTTTTCTGTTTCTTGTCTGACCTTCTTCTGCTACTTCCCTTGTTCTCTCTTTTCCAGCTGTACCGGTCTCCTTGCTATTCTTCAAATATGTGTTTCTCATTCCTACCTCAGTGCCTTTGTGTTGATGGTTCCCTTTTTCTAGAATGCTCTTTCCCCAGAATTTCCTCAGGTTAACTCAACCACCTCCTTCAAGTATTTTCTTAAATATCATTTTCTAAATGAGGCTTATCCAGACCATCTTATTTGATATAGTATCCTTCCCCAACACCACAACACCCCCCACATGCATACATTGTACTCTTAATCCACCTTACTCTGTTCTACTCCTTAATTTTGATAAACATCTGTCACCTTTCAATAAACTGTCATAAAATTCATGTCTGGATCACGTTTATCTTTATTCCTCTGAAAGAATGTAAGGTACATGAAGGAAGAACCTTTACTTGATTCATTTATGTATTTCAACCCCTCAGCAAACTACCTGGTGCAAAACGGGTACTCAACAAATATTTGCTGGATGACCAGAAGAACTTCCATAAGAACAATCCTCTGTGTGCAGTTTATTAATACCTAGTTCAATACTGGACTTTATAAAGGTCTTCATAAGCTGCAGCAGCCTGAGGGTTATGTGAAAAGGAAGTGGGCAATTTGGAGAGTTGGGGGAAGGTACTGCCAATAATCCACTGCTGCCAAGCTTATAAAGAAACATCACAGAGGTCTCTGAGTGTCATAGTGTCAGGCCTTGGGTCATCTGGCTGATCTACCCCAAAGTCTATCCTCCATGCTGCAGATAACATCCCTCTTTAGTACCAGTGACTTTTTTGTACTGCAACATCAAATATATACCAAGTAATAATTGTAAAAGGAGAAAACTGCTCCATATGTACAGTGCCTCCAAGGGGACAAGGTAACTATCAGCAAGCCCAGAACTTGAAAATAACCAAATAAACACTTGGCTTAGGCTAATTCAACTGATACCTTATTTGAAATGGGAAAAATAAAAGAAGCTTTCCATACTAAATGAACTCTCCTATCTGTTGCTTAATACAAAAATATTCTTTATAAAAGTGACTTTGTGCTGTTGATGATGCTTTTTGATAAATACTAGGATGTTCTTGAAATTGTTTGCTGCCTCCAAAGCACAGATCCTGGAGCACATAACCAATTAGTATGAGTTGAGTAATCAGAAGAAACTCTAGAACTGTAGAATTTAGTATACAAAGTAGAAATAGCATTGGATTTAGAAAAACAAAACCTGAATTTGAGTCCAAATACTATTATTTATTAGCCTTGTGATGTCACATCTTTCAAGACTGTTTCCTAACCTGTAAAATAGCATAATGATTCTTGCCCTGAGTATCATGCATAGTTATTTGGAGGAATATTAATGAGAAAATGGATATGAGAATTATTTGCAAATTTTGAAACACAGGTCATATGTATGTTATGTGTTTTGGAGCTGAAAAGTCATCTAAAGCAACCCTCTTGTTAAACAGACAGTGATACCCTGAGGTTTATAGCAAGGCGGATGCATGACAAATGTTACACAATGAGGCAATGGTATGGCAGAGTCTAGAAACCAGGCCTCTTGATTCACAACTCTCTCCTCTTTCTGTTATACCACCATCGTATTGTGCTTCCCTTGAAGTGAAGAAGGATGCTAAGATTCTGAGGAGACTGAAGCAGCTAGAATTATCTAGGACAAAGTACCAAAAAGGAAAGACCTTCATAGACAGATAATTGAATTATGAATATTCACAGAGTAACTCTCTCAAATATTCAGTAGAGTGCTGGTCAGCACATACATATGAGAAAGCTAGCTAAGGCTATAGGAAGAAATTCCCCCCAAATTGAGAGAACTTGTACATGGAGTTCCCATTGGGTTGGGGCTGTATCCAGTTCCCACCAGCCACACTGGAAACCTCATAGTTTACAATGCCTTGGGTAGAGTATTCATAAGGGTCTTGCCTCAGTGATAGGAAATAACTAACTGGAACTAATGCTGCTATTTTCTCTCCTAAAGTTTTAAAGAATGACCAGAAATGACTGAACTATTCCAAGTAACCTAGTTGAATACCACAAAAAATTATAACAGAGTGCAAAAAAATCCAGTGAAATCAACAAAAGATGGCAAACTGAATCCAGATGTGTGTGAGTGTGTGTATGTGGGTCTGTCCAGAAGCTATCTAGCCATGTAATATGAAAATTAGAGACATTTATGGAAGAAGATACAAGATACAAGAAACATTGTACATAAGACAATGACACCTCAGTCCCCTTCAAAGTAGGCACCTTGGGACCTCACACAGTTCTCCCAGTCGCCATCAGTTGCCCTGTCATATTTTCCTGAATCTCATCAAGAGTCTGAAATCTCTTCCCTTTCAAAGGTGATTTTAGTTTTGGGAAAAGCCAGAAGTCACAGGGTTCAAAATCATGACTGTAGGGGGACTTAATAACCTGGGTGATTTGATGTTTTGCTGAAAAATTCTGCACAAGACCTGATGCATGGCGGGGTGCATTGTCATAATGAAACTGTCAATCACCAGTTGCTGCAGCCTTCTGAATCAAAATATAAAAAATTCTTAAACTCAGCAGTAAGGAAACAAACCACCTAATTTTTTTTAAATGGGCTGATAACCTTAACAGATATCTCACCAAAGAAGATATACAGATGGCAAGTAAACATAGGAAAATATATTCTACATCATATGTCATTAGAGAATTGCAAATTAAAACAACAATGAGATATCATTACACACTTATTAGAATGATCAAAATCTAGAGCACTGAGAACACCAAATGCTGGCAAGGATGTGGAGCAACAGGAACTCTTATTCATTGTTTTAGGGAATGTAAAATTGTACAACTTTGGAAGAAATTTTGGCAGTTTCTTACAAAACTAAACATACTCTTACCATGCAATTCAGTGATCACACTCCTTGGAATTTATGCAAAGGAGATGGAAACTTATGTCCATACAATAACCTGCAAATTGATATAACAGCTTTATTCATAATTGCCAAAATGTGGAAGCAACACAGATGTCCTTCGATATGTAAATGAATAGACAACAGTGGTATATCCAAACAGTTTTACAACAGAATGTTTTTAGTGCTAAAAATAAATGAGCTATCAATCTATGGAAAGACATGCAGGAATTCTCAATGCATAGTGCTAACTGAAAAAAAAGTCAATCTCAAAAGGGTACATACTGGAAAAAGCAAAACAATAGAGACAGAGAAATATCAGTGGTGACCAGGGCTTCATGGAGAGGGAGAAAGGAATTAATACGTGGAGTACAGGGGACTTGTAGGGCAGTGAAACTATTCTGTATGGTGCTTTGATTGTAAGTATATATCATTATATGTTTGTCAAAACTCATAGAATGTACAAAACTATGTGTAAACCCTAATGTAAATATGGACTTTATTTAAAAATAATGTTTTAATATTGGCTTATCAATCATAACAAATGTACCACACTAATGCAAAATGTTTTTTTAATTTTTAATTT